>PVIH01014966.1:0-47500 GCA_004025045.1 Sigmodon hispidus
AGCATTCCCCCAACCTCCTTCTGATTATTGGTTATCTTATTATAACTAAAGATATGTCTATGAATATTATACATATTATATGCAGATACAAGTACTTATTTACTGACATTCATATCATGGGAATTATATAGTAGTTTTCCACATACCCAATATTCAGCTTTAAAAGTTATAATAAATGAAACAGTATTTTAAAATGTCAAAAAAAAAAAAAAAAAAAAAAAAAAAAAAAAAAAAAAAAAAAAAAAAAAAAAAAAAAAAAAAAAAAAAAAAAAGAAATTACCCCAAATTCATTAAAGGAAATATAGTGCAAGCACATCACTGAAATGCAAAACATGGCCAAATTAGATGTATAAAATTAGAAAAAAAAATCAGTTAAGTTTATAGGTACATGTTGTACCATGTATTCACCTATATGTGTCTGTCTCATTTTGAATTTAAATGAGCTAAAGAGAGGTGGAATTTAAAACTCATTTCACTGGTCATGCTGTTACCTCCTGTGCTTCTTAGCTGCAAGGGGTAGCAGATTAGATGCCATGAAATTACAGAACATGTCTACTATTGTAGAAAGTACTATTTGATAGCAATCCATGAACTATAGCTGAAATTTGTAAATAAGAACTAGGTTGTTTTGGAAGGACATCAAAGGGTAAAACCTAGAACTAAAATAAATTTACTTAGTGTCTGTCTAAAAGAAGTGAAAGCAGGAACTTGAATGGATATCTACATGCCATCTTGCAGTATTATTTTATTTACAGCTGCCAAATGTTCATCAGTATTAAGTACATAAACAAAAAATAGTGTATATGAGTATAGTAGAATATTATTCTAATATAAGAAGGAATGGAATTTGGGGGTATATCACAACCTGGGTAGACCTTGAAACCATTATGGCAAGTGAAATAAGCCAGGCACAGAAGAAAAAAACACTTAAGATTCTGTTCATGGGCTGGAGAGGTGGCTCAGTGATTAAGACCACTGACTGTCCTTCCGGAGGACCTGAGTTCGATTCCCAGCATCCACATGGCAGCTGACAACTGTCTCTAATTCCAAGATCTGATACCCTTACCCAGTTATACATGCAGGCAAAACACCAATTCACATAAAATAAAAATAAATATTAAAAAAAAAGATTCTGTTCATTAGAAGTACTGGAAGTGACCAGCTACTTGGGGGGGGGGGAACCTAGTTATAGGAGAACCTGGGAAATGGGCATGGGAAGTATTACAGTTTAGCTGTCAAATGTCCCCCACAGGCTCATTTTTTGGATAGCTGACCCCCAACCAATGATACATTTTTCAGAAGGTTGTAAAACCCTTGGGGTGTGAGGCTTACAGGAAAGATCCAATTCCTGTTCTATCTCTGCTTTCCGGTCCATGGAGATGTGAACAGGCAGCTCCACACTCCTGCTGCCACAGTCTAAAGCCCTCCAGCCCTCATGCCTTCCCTGCCATGTTGGACTGCGGCCTCAAACCGTGAGCCCAAGGAACTTCTCTTTTCCTTAAGCTGCTGCTTTTCAGGTATTTGGTCACAGCAATGAGAATGGTAAGTCACACAGGAAGTCACTGTTTGGTGATCACAGAGTTCCTGTTTGGGGACAATGAACAAAGTTAGGTACGGAGTTGTGGTAGTTACACATAGTGAATGTATTTAACTGAATACTTACAAATGGCTAAAACAATAAATATTATGTATGTTGTGTGCATTTACCCATGAGAAGAAGAGGAGGAGGTTCAGGAGAAAATGTACAAAATAAGAGGAGGCACTTAAGGGATTAAAGGAAAATGGGAAGCCATCAGCAGGATCCAGGAGGCCAGAGGAGTAGAATGGGAATCCATGGGGAGTACTGCTGTCAGGGAACCCAGGGTAGCCGAGAAAAAGCAAGTCTTTACCCACCCACAGACTCCGGTGATCTGTTGGTATCAGTGCACCCCATCTAAAACCCACAAGAAGCACAACCACTCTACCAAATATGAAAGGTAATGTGTGTTCTGCTCCTTCCCATCCAAATCACGTGTCATCACCGCCCACAAGAACTCGACTCCTGTGACTCCTGTTGGTCTTTAGCTCTCTTGCAAACGTTCTCTGAGAAAGTGGAACTAAAACAGCCCATAACTCTCCTTTTGCAGCTTGTGGGAACATCTACCTAAGTGACACTGATTCAATGACAAGTCAGTGGGTTCAAAATCAGTATTTTAAAGAAAAGGGAATAAACATCTGAAGATGATAGACATACAGTACCACTTTTCTTACCCCCATGTAGAAACAGAAACAACTTCTAGAAGAGGCTCAAATCAACAGAAAGTGTTGAAGCAAAACTTAATGGTAAACCACCTCAGTTCCAAAGTGCAAGTGAATGAATGTCAGCTACCAACTGCTATAGAAGTCATGAGATATCAGTAAAGAAGTAGGCAGTACAAATGGGACCCAAGAGCAGGAGAACCTCCCACCCTTCACCCTGGGGAGCAATGAATCTCTACCAGATGCCACTGGTTAGATATAAGAAAGATTTTGTTCTCCAGCAGCAGGTGAGGCCAAGGGACTGTGCAAGAATATCTAAGGGGCAATCCACCCTGTCTCCCTCTCAAAACTGACCAAATTGGCTTGGGATATAGCTTATTCAATAAAGTACTTGCTTTGCAATCATGATAACCTAAGTTTGATTTCTGAGAACCCATATTTAAAAAATACTCAGGCATGGTGATACCCAATTGATTGTAATTTGAGCATATACAAGGAAGGGGAAGTAGATGGACTCTTGGGTGCTGTGGGATTGTGTTCTGGAACATTGTAAATATTTGTCCCTCTTATTGGTTTAATAAAACACTGATTGGCCAGAAGGCAGATAAGAAGTGTGTGCGGAGCTACTAGACTAAGAAAACTCTGGGAAGAGGAAGAGTCAGGGAGAGATGCCAGGCAGACACAGAGGAAAGAAGTCAGGATGCAGCTCTGAGAAAAGGTACTAAGCCTCTTGGCTAATCATGGGTTAATTAAGAGCTAAGAGTTAGCAAGTTATATGACTGAGCCATAGGCCTATCAGCATGAAATTAATGTAAGCTTCTATGTGTTTCTTTGGGACTTTGGGATTGCTGGTCCAGATCTTGGGGCTAGTCTGGGCCAGAAACTTCTTACTACACCTGGGAGCTTGTGGGCTAGCTGGTCTGGGCTACATGGTGAACTTACAGTCACTAAGATAACTTGTCTCAAAAGCAAAGTGAAGGGTACCTAAGAAAAAAATAGCTAAAATTTTCCTTTGGCGCATGCGCCACACACACAGGCATAGGTACATATGTGCTTGTATGCACACATACACATGCACAAAGATATTCTTTCACACACATAATGTACACCCACACAGCTCCCCTCAAATCACATGTACACACACCTACACATGCACGCACGCACGCACACATACACTCTCATCACTGGCATTCTTTTTTTTAAGGTAGGGTCCCAGACAAAAGAGATGCCATTGAGAGTAGAATCAGAATGGGTCAAGACAGGAATACAAGAGGAAAAGGAGAGATCAGACATAGGGAATTGGAGATGAGTTGTTTTGTTTTGTTTATCTTCACTCTTTGGGGAACCTGCCCCACAGCTTCCAAATAAATACAGAGTCTTATTCTTTCCTATGAATGCCCAGCCTTAGCTTGGCTTATTTCTAGCCAGCATTTCTTAAATTATCCAATCTATGTTTTGCTTTTGGGTTTTTATCTTTATTCTACACACCTTTCTTTCTTTCTTACACCATTGCTGGCTGTGTAGCTAGGTAGCTGGCCCCCATGTCCTCCTCTCCTTCTGCTTTTCTTGTTCCCTGAGCTTCCTCTCCCCAGATTTCTCCTTCTATTTATTCTTTCTACCTTCCAGCCCTGCTTATACTTTCTCCTGCCTTGCTATTGGATATTCTGTTCTTTATTAAACCAATCAAGTGTTTTAGGCAGGCAAAGTACCACAGCTTCACAGAGTTAAACAAATGCAATGTAAAAGATTCAACATATCTTTGCATCATTAAACACATGTGCCACAGCATCAACAAATGTAACAAATCTTCAAGTAATATTCCATAACAGGGAATGGAAAAGGTAAAACAAAACAAATATCAGAAAACATGCCTCCATGTTCCCGGAAGCATTGAAAATGGAGCCCTTTGTATGCTTTGATTCTCTCTTGACTATGAATGAGCCTGGACCACATATGTGTGTGTGTGTGTGTGTGTGTAAGTCGAGAACAACCTGCAGGAGTCAGCTCCCACCTTCTACTGTAGGTTTGAGGGATTAAATTGAGGCCATCAGGTTTGGCAGCAAGTATCATTACAAACTGCTCCTGCCAGCTCCTAATGGGTATATCTTTTAAGAGGGCCAGCAATCAACCCAGTGAATTCTTCAAGATAAATTGCAAAAGATAAATTGTAAATGGACTGGTGAAGAACCATAAGCTTAAAAGACTCTTTCAAAACAAAGTGACATTTTTGTTAAACAGATGAGACTCTACTACTATTCCTAAAAGTACACCCCCCACAGTTTCACACCTTGAAGACCTGGCAGTCAACTCTTCTGCTGGGAGGTGACTGGATTTTGAAGATGCTGACTTTATTAATGGGTTACCATTGATGACTTTACAGCTGAATGACTTACTAGGACGGTGTATCTTGTCCCCTGGCCCATATTTTTCTTTTCTTTACTCTTTAGGGACCCACCTGCCACCCACCTCCCAAACAATCACACTGAGACTTATTTCTTATAAAAGCCTGGCCTTAGCTTGGCTTATTTCTATGTAGCTTTTCTTAAATTACCCTACCTTTTGCCTCTGAACTTTTATCTTCTTCTATTTCTGTCTATCTTTCCTTCTTATTCCATGTCTGGCTGTGTGGCTGGCCTCCAGAATCTTCCCTTCTTCTCATGTAGCACATCTTCACTAATATTCCACAACACCAGCCCCTTCTTGACTGCTTCCTGACTGCCAGGGGGTCATCAACTTCCCTTTACCATAGGCTTCTACCTCAGAGCAGCCCTATGCCAACGGAGCCAGATAACCACATACAAACCCTGCCATGAGCCAAAATACTTCTTTCATCTCCTTAGTTTTTCTCAGGCATCTCAATGAGGACAGACTAAGTAGCATGGAAGTTCTTAAAGAAGACTGTGTACATCAAGCTCATGGTTACTTCCAGTGGGAGGGAGAGTCGTGCTCCTGATAGAACACAAGAATCAGACCTCACGAGGCTCAGGCAAAAGCTCTTCGCCCTCCCATGACCCACTGAGGCACACATTTATTTTGATGTCTTTTTTCTTTATGTATCTTATATCATTGATGAAACTGTTTTAGAAAGTCGAGGAAACGCACCTCATTGAGATGATCCTTTTCCTCCCTACCCCACTATATTTTGTCTGAATCACACTACTTGTTAGCCAAGCACGAACTTAAGTAAAAGAGGTGATTTCCATTCACACTCCAATCTAAATAGAATCATGCTCACAGTGGTAGCGGCTGAATCACAGATGCTTCTACAAGGGAGTTTTCTGTGTTATACTTACCCCTCCAAAAAAGACCCATTTCTAATGTGAATATTGTTGCTAGGTCACCAGTGTCTGTATTGAGTGTTTATTGAAGTATATTCTGTAGGCTGCACCTATCAAAATTATCCTGCTTACAATGCAGATTCCTGGATTCCCAACCCAAGCACTAGACTCATAAGATGTGACAGAGGACGGCGCCATATGCCAGATACTCATCCCGGATATATTTTAAAAAGCCCTGCTCAGAGCCAGAAAGCATCTTCCTGCCCAAAGAGCTGAAGGCAAGAAACCTTATGCTGGTGAATCTACACCTATGTATAAGAACATAATGATCGGGGCTGGAGAGATGACTCAGAGGTTAAGAACACTGACTGTTCTTCCAGAGGTCATGAGTTCAATTCCCAGCACCCACATGGTGGCTCACAACCATCTATGATGACATCTGGTACCCTCTTCTGTATACTGTACACATAATAAATAAATAAATCTTTAAAAAAAAAAAAGAACATAATGGTCAGTTTTCTAGGTTGTTTATTTAGTTTGTTATTAGTGTCTGATGTGGTAATGCCTTAAGAACATTCTCCTCTCTTTATACCAAACCAGGAAGCTGAAACAGAATGTTATTTTTTTGTGGGTAACTAATACAACTGTCAAATAAAACCCTTAAACTACAAAACTGGTCATTTACAGATGCTAAAATTGAATGCTATGTACTCTAAATCTGATGTGGCAATTGTGTAAGGCAGAACTTGAACTTCTGCTGTGCTAATGAATGATTTCCTTAATCACCTAAGCTATGTTTTTTTTTTCCATTTGAGAATTAAATATTGAAATTTCAAACAAATGTTGAATATATAATGTTTTCACGAGTGCTTATAAAACTGTATTTCTAAATTGAAAATGGACACTTAGAGAAGATAGTGTCAATTTTATATGGCTACAGATAACATGTTTACATTGTATTCAGAGGTGTGCATATATATGTATATAAATGTACATGTGTACAGGAAGAGGAATCTGAGCTCCCGATAACTGGCAGGTGGAAGAAGCATGTGGGAGGTTCCAAACACTAAAGCATTTAAGTTCCAGAGCAAGAATAAGAAGAGATTGCTCAGTGGTTAAGAGTGTTTGCTGCCCTTACGGAGACCTGTGTTCAGAGTCCCAGCACCCATGTCAGTTGGCTCACAAATGCCTATAAACTCCAGCTTCAAGAAATCCAATACCCTCTTCTGACTCCTCAGGCACCTGAAATGGAGTCCATGTATGTTCAATATCTCCTTTATTAAGCAGAGTGAGTATACGTGAAGATCTCTCACCAGCCTATAGCCCAGACCACAGTTAGGATCACTGGTGTTCAACAAGAAATGATATGTTGCCGGGAGACCTACAAAGTGGGGAGTTGAGAGGTTTGAAATGCTAGGTAGGCTGAATAACAGGTTGTATTTGTTTCCTAGGCTGTCATACAAATCACCACAAAGTGGACAGCTCATTAGAAATATATTCCAGCAAAGGGCTGGAGGTCTAGAGGCAAGATAGTTCCAAATGACCATATCTTGAGGTCTCTTTCCTCTGTGTTGATTCTGGCAATGAAATTTAAGCTGTAGGGTGGACACCGGCAAGTGTACCTGGACACACTGAAACATCTCTTTGGCCATAATCTTTTTAAGAGAAAAAGAGCATATGAAAGCTATGCAGCTGGAGGTGGCAAGCATCACCACAATTATGTCTGCAAAGACTACCCTTCCCTAGATGGCGTCACAATCCTAGGTCCCAATGACTATAGGCTGTCTTTTGAGGGTTCACACAATCAATCACGTAGGCTAATTCTAAGACAAGTAGCTGCTTATCAGAGTAAAAGAACTAGATTGGTGGGTGACAAAGCAGTCTGGATCTAGGACTACAGGAAACCATATTCAAGAGGAGGTGAAGAAGGTTCAGAGTTGAGCTACTAACAAATGAGCAAGTTGAAGTGGGGTGAACAGTAGAGCCGACTTTATGCATTACCCTCAATTTCTGAGTCAGGACCCTATAATCCACACTCACTGTACTTTCAGTTGGGGGAGGGGACTAAGCTGTACCAACAATTGGACATTAGACAACCGGTATAGTAAGCAGCTGTCAGTATCCTAGCTTACAGTATTAGCTTTTTCCATAGTGACCCACAATGCAAAGCAACAATGATGAAATAAGACTTAAGAAGTTGCTATTATCCCTCTTGCCCAGCCAGGCATTTATATCTTTTGAATTCCACCTTATCAATCTTACAAATATAGCCAGTTCTATATTCAAATGTACAAATGTCTCAGAATATTAGAGGCTGGGAGTCAGGTTGGCCCACAACAACAACAAGCATGCTCATATGAATTAGTAGACTCCTAAGTACCTGCACAACTGCACAACTGCTGTGTCCCCATACTGCAGGTGTTATAGTCTCTTTTCCAAGCCACCTTGCAATATGAGTTCCAGAATATAAGCTTCTGTTTACAATATGAGAAAGCAGACTAGTCAGGATGAAAGAAGGACAGATTCACCTGGAAACAATGCTCGGCATAAAAACCTGGTGAGCTGAGTGTGATCCTCATAAAGTTGAGGGAGAAAACCAAATCCATACAGTTGTCCTCTGAACTTTCCATCCTTGTGGCATTCACACACCCTGAGAACACTCATATACATCACTCACCATCCCCAACACAATAATGAAAAAATAAATGTGTTGTATGTAATAGAGGGTACAGACCAGAGAACTTTTGGGAGCCAACTTTTTCTTGATAACATGGGTTATGGGGCTAGCTCTTGGCAACAAATGTGCTTTGACCAGCTGAATCATCTCTGTTATCTTTATTTTCTTTTTAAACAACCAGGTAAGATGGTGGGGGGAGGCTAACAGGAGGTGGCAGATCTAGAATTCAAACCCAGACTATCCTGACTCCTAAGTGCAAATCTACTAAAATAAAGTAACTCTCCAAGAACACCTGGATTCTAGGGTCTAAACTCAGGTACCAATGATTTACCAACTGAACTGGCTCCCCAGCCCCCAGGGCTGTGTCCTATTTATCTTACTGTTGTCTCCTACAGGGAGCTCAAGTCTGCAAAATCTGGAATCCGGTATTGTCTCTAATGCCAGATGCAGCTCTCTAATGACTGTATGTTGCAATAACCCTCCCCCACAACCTCCCCACCTCCACCAAAGGCAAGCCACCGGTAGAGTAAGCAGCTGGCAGTATCCTGGCTTACAGTATTAGCTTTTTCCATAGTGACCCACAATGCAAAGCAACAGTGATGAAATAAGACTTAAGAAGTTGCTATTATCCCTCTTTCTCAGCCAGGCATTTATGTCTTTTGAATTCCACCTTATCAGTCTTACAAATATAGCCAGTTCTATATTCAAATGTACAAATACCATGGATACTCAACAAGCTTGAATGTAAAAACCAATATCTTTACAAGCCTGGGATAGAACTTAATAGTAGTTTTAATTTCAGAGGCAGTACAGTGACTGAAGTATTAGAAGATCCTAGCATGAACTGACCCCAATTGTTTAATTTCCTTTAGGGTTTCAATGTCAGCTTGGGTAAATTTAATAATAATAATAATAAATAATAATAATAAACAATAATCAAGTGGAAGGACTCAGTGTAGAGCAATCCTCATCAGCCAGTGAACACCCTACCAAATACCCTACACGTAAAAAATGTGACTGAGATAAAATATATCTCAGTGTATCTCAACAGCTGTATTTGCACAGTTCTCAGGTCCTATAAGAAGACCTGATCTTTCCATCTGCATCTTCACCCACCTTCCTCCTCAGTCTTACGTGTGTGTGTGTGTGTGTGTGTGTGTGTGTGTGTGTGTATACAGGTGAATGCACATGCTTGTGTATGCATGTGCATTTGGAAGCCAGAGGTCAGCCTGCAATGTCTTCCTTAACAGCTCTCTATCTTATTTTTTGGGATAGGGAAGCTCCGAAATCTAGAGTTTTCCAGCTGGTTCCTTTGGCTAACCAGCAATCCCCAGGGATCTTCAGGTCTCCACCTCCCAGCTCTAGGATTAGTGATGGAGACAGCCAAATTTAGCTTTTTAATGTGAGTGTTAGAGACCAAACTTAGGTCCTCTTGCTTATGGAGGTGAGTATTTTACTAGCTGAACCACCTCTCCAGCACCACAATCCTCATTTTAAAGATCCATAAATTTTTGCTTCAATACAGAAACCAGTTCGACAGCCATTTATTTATTTTGACCACATTTCTTGACATATATATATATATATGTATGTATACATTTCACCTTCCCTTTTAAAATATGTTGGGTTAGGTTTGGGTCGCAGTGTTTGCTGTTAGCTGGAGAACTTCATGAGTACCTTGGTAGGCAGCTTTCTCTGGCAGGCCCACGTCACCATAAAAGCCTGTTCTTCTTCGGATTACTGCATGGCGGATTAGAAACCCGGGGACCAATTCTAGGTTAGTCCTGATTAACTTCCCTGGGTGTTTCTGGGCCAGAGAGGTTGTCTGTTAGACTCAACCCTGTACTTGTAGTTTGAATTCACTGTTCAAAAGAGTTAATTTTTACTTAACCCAATTCGGGCTAATCATGAAGCTACCAGGAATGATCTGGAATATGAACTAAAGTGTGCTTGCAGTCGGGTCAGCTGAACCTTCTACCCCCCACTGTTCTGTCTGCCCACATGCTTCTGTCTATCAATCAGCCTTGGCCTCCGGATCCGCTCTCCCGCCATTGGTTGGATTTCAGGAAGGAAGAAACCCAGGATTTAAAGGGCTCAGTTTTCCACCTGCCAGGCCGGGTCCAACTTGCCTTTGACACGTATTTGGGAGAATTTCTAGCAGTTCTTCACTTACTACACTGACTGGTTAATGGAAAAGGAATCCCCGAGGGTGTCACCTTGACAATCTCCAAAAACGAAACTTGCGCTCAAGATTAGATCCTCACTGCTGCTTCTGCGAAGCACAGTCCCTGCCCAGGTCATCAGAGCCAGCCCCTCGGGAGGGGCCTGGAATAGGCGTGGCTTTCCGTGGGAGAGTAGGATTT
Organism: Sigmodon hispidus; assembly: GCA_004025045.1. Classification (NCBI taxonomy): domain Eukaryota; kingdom Metazoa; phylum Chordata; class Mammalia; order Rodentia; family Cricetidae; genus Sigmodon; species Sigmodon hispidus. The sequence goes on from PVIH01014966.1 coordinate 10,557, forward strand.
TGCCCCACCTCCTAAGAAGCCTGCTCTGCTTCCAGCCAATCAGGCTGCCGTATGCAAATAGAGCTCGGGTCACCCTGGTAACCATGATGTATGGGAGCCAATGGAAAGCAGCCAGTGGCGGCCTCGCTCCAGGATTGGTACTGAAGTAAGGCGACAGGGATCCAATGGACTGTGGAAACAGTCCTCGGCGGGTTGAGGGGCGGAGATATGCAAATATGGTTTGAAAAGCCGGCGGGAAATCTGAGTTTCGCGGGAGGACCTTGGCGCGTAAACCGTATCCCTTCATTCATTGTCAGCAGCAGCTTCCTGGAGCCATTTTTCAGCTGCCGGCCGCAGCACCCGGGCTGCCGCCGCCGCCTTGCAATCCGTTGCATCGGCCGCCCCCGAAGCCTCCATCTCCCCTCGGGGCCTGATATCCGTGCGGCCGGGACCCTCCTCTCTCCAGACCCCCGATTATTTTTGGCCCCGGGGCCTGAGCGGTGCGGAAAAATAAAAAAGAAAAGAGAGAGAGAGGGTTCGGAAGCGCCGGGAGGGGAGGCGAGAAGGAGAGACTTGGAAACTCCGACTGCAAATAATAAAGAAATTGAAAGCAATACGTTAATATATCGTAACACTAAAAAAGAGCAGGAGCGAGAGATGAGAAAGGGGATCCAGCCCGCCCTGGAGCAGTACCTGGTGACCGCCGGGGGTGGGGAGGGGGCGGCTGTCGTCGCCGCCGCCGCTGCAGCCTCCATGGACAAAAGGGCACTGCTAGCCAGCCCCGGCTTCGCCACCGCCGCCGCCGCCGCCGCCCCGGGCACGTACATCCAGATCCTCACTACGAACCCTTCCACCACGTCCTGTGCCACCTCCCTCCAAAGCGGTACCCTGGCCGCCGGCCCCCTTCTCCCCAGTGTCCCCGGCACGGAGCCGGCCGCCGGCAGCCTCCTCTACACCACGCCACAAGGACCCTCCAGCAGAACCGGGCTGCTGCAGCAGCCACCAGCACCAGGACGCGGCGGCGGTGGTGGCCCTCCGGTAATACTCTCCCTCCGCAACGTCCCTAGCCCAGGTGGGAGGCGGGCTCCGGGGAGCGGTGGCTGAGAGCGCGAGGCTGAGCATCGTGGGCCTCGTTGCTGTCCCTCCAACGTGTGCTTATTGTTAGACTTAGGGTGCTTCCCTGCAGACGTTGGGAGGACCAGGGGGCCTGGGCAGGCGCGCGGGACAGTGGGGAGTCCCTCTTAGCGAACCACGTTCAACACTCCAAAACTTTTCGCGGCCCCCCCCCTTCTTTTTCTGCACTTTTCCCTACCCCCACTCTCTCTTCCCCTGCAACTCGAAGCTTCCTCTTTCTCGGGCGTAGGAAGGGGTCACGCCCCGGATGGAGAAGGGGGTGGGGGAGGGAGTAGTGCACTGGAGAGTGGGGGACCCCAGGGAATGTAAACGGGGGGACCCGAGGCGTGCCTGCCTCCCTTTCGGCCTCTGCTGTGCCTGGGCGGCCGGGGGTCCCATAGGCGTGCTCCGAGCGTAGGGGCTCCAGTGCCTGGCACCTTTGGGGACCTAGCTGCGGGCAACAAAGGGGATCTGGGAGGTGGAGGGGTATCGCGGTGGGGGAGGTGGAACTGAGCCCCGGGTGGGCCAGCGCTCGCGCTGTCTGCAACAAGGGGCCGGCGGGCGGGTGCTCCGGCCTGGGCGCATCTCCGCGGTGGCAGCGGCGGCGCCCGCGTGGCCGGAACGCCGGGCCTTGCTCACCGGGCCCCGGGCCTGCCCTTGACCCGCCTCTCCCCTTGCCCCTTCCTTCCCCGCCCTGTCCCCCTCCCCGCCCCCCGGCGACGGAGGGCGGGGGCAGCCGGGTTCCCGTCCCGCCGCCAGGATCTGTCCCTTCTCTCCGGGACCCGCCGGTGACGTTTCGCACACGTGCGCGGAGGACGCGCCTGTGACTGGGGAGGAGGTGGCGGCGGGAGGGGGCGCTGGAGGGGGAGAGGGGGCACCCACTTCCTCCTGCTCGCCGGCTCCCAGGCCTGGGACCGTCCCGGCGCCCTCGCACCCAACACCGCCACCCTCCCTCTCCCGTCCCCACCCCCCCACGGCGCCCGCCCTTGCCCGGCGCCGCCGCTCCGCTCGGCCTCGGGCCCCCTCTCCAGCCGGCCCCCCACCTCCCCCGGAGCCAGGCTGCTTTCGGAAATGCCCTTACAGCAGCAGGTTAGTGACCCGGACCGCGCGGGGGCCCGAGCCACCGCCGCTGGGACCCGGGATCCCCGGGGGGCCCCGAGCCCGAGGATAGGCGACCGAGCGGGGTTTTGGAGTGGGAACGGGGGGTTGGGTGCTTGAGGGAAATGAGTAAGCAAGAAAAATCTAACTAAGTAAATCCCCGGCCTCCGCTTCTAGGAGCCCCGGGGCGGGAGTGGCCGCCCCCCGGGTGGGTATAGTGTTTACGTGTGTTTCTTTTGGGGGGTGGATGGATGGGCAATTGAAACCCAGATGAGGGTTTCACGCCCGTGGCCGAGTTGAGCCTCTTTCTGTCTTGCTTTCCTTGTGCTGAAGGGGGAGGGGGCGGGTCAGAGGGTAGGGTGTCTGTGGGGTTCCCAGGCCACCAGCCACCCCCTCCCTTTGTCCCTGTAATTTATAAGGCGCCTTTGAGAGATGATTTAGGTCAGTATGCGGCTTCCCGTTTTGTTGTTACTAGAAAGAAGTGTGGCCCCGAGGTCTCCCCTTCCTTTCTCTCCTGCATTTCTTCCTCCATGCCTCCTGTCTTCACCCTCGTGTTGAGGCTTGGCCCTGACCAGGCTAGAACCCACCCGGACTCAGATATGTGTGGTTGCATGATAATACAAGTCGAGGACCTCACCTAATCTTAGGTCTAGATGTGTTTGTTTTTGCACAATCGATATTTTGCTGGGGTCTTTTAAGAAAGTCTGTGCACGTATATAGGACTTTGGGAAATGGGTGGGTAGATAATTATTTTTTTTAAATTCCCTTTCTGTTCATGATTTTGCCCTGGGTTGGATCTTTAGTGCTTTCCAGCCTAGAGATACTTACTGGGGATGTGCGATACAGTCAGTCCCAGTCAAAGAGGCTCATCCTTTTAGTGACTAGGGTCTGCCAGCAGGGGGGAAGCAGGAGTACAGTACCTGCTTACACATACAGTATCCAGTGTGCTAGATTCTCAGGCAAAGAGTATTTCATGCTTTCATTAGCGGTAAATAATTTTGCCAGCTTGATTAAACATGCTTGGCCATACAAAAAGCCTATTTCTCCCTACACAATAGGTTCCTATATCATAAATAACCCGAAACAACTGGTTATTTACATGCTTCCTGGATTAGATTCAGATTTGCAGGGAAAGTTATTTTTGATAACAGGAAATTGTGAGACTACTAAATTGCTCTTTTAAAAAAATCTTAGGCTGTTTGTTGGACCAGGTCACCAAGACTAACCAAATTTATATGTAGTTAAGTATTTAAAATATAAAAATATTGCCCTCATCCTCTTCCAAGTTATTTCTAAACTTTATTATCTTTGCCATGAAGTTATTCTTCCAGGAATATAGATTATTTTGAATTGGATACTCAAAAATAATGTTTCATTGTAGGAACTTAAATGCTTCTTATACATATTCAGAAGTCATTTTATGTAAGATTGTAATGTATGCTGAATCACTGGTTAATCTACACTTTCAGCCTTGTATCTTCTGGGAGGGGTACGAAGTTTATCTCCCAAGTGCATACAAAGTCCTCAGTATTGCAGGCAAAGTTTGATTTTTTTTTTTTTTTTTCTTATCAGTATTTCCGTAGGCTTGTGTCTTGAAATTTATTTTATTTGTTTTTGAGGCAGGGTCTCTTATAGCCTTGAACTCCTGGTTTTGCCTCTCTCTATTGCCCAGGATCCAAAATTAAAGACATGTGCCACCAAGTGTTTTGGAAATCTGTTGCTATTTTTCCCTCAGCGTGAAGATTGGGAAGGTGTGTCGAATGAACCACGATAGGAGCTTTTACAAATTCTATGTTCAAGAAGTGGGGGATTCTTCAGATGATCAGAGTTCGAGACCCACCTGGGTCTATGTTCAAGTTCTGTCTCCAGAACATTTAAGAACTCGACAGAGGAGGTGGTTTGCCTTCTCACTAACTGTATCCTCTTGTCTTCATTTACAAGTTCTCTGCTGTTAGATAAATAACTTGATCTGTCAGAGTTGTTCATTATTCCATAAAATAGGACAATAATAATACTAGCTTAGAGGCTTTAAATAATATGATACTGCATGTACAGTATTTTAAGCATAAGACCTGGCAAGTTGTAGCTGCTCCATAAAAATCAGTATTCATAAATCAAGTATTTTTATAACTCAGGGACAGCATAGATATTGTCTTTTTGTTTAACTGTATGACTAAAATTATCATAAGTTTTCTAAAGTGGTATGTAATTTCATTCTTCCAGAAAATTGAGGATCTATTAATGCAAGAGGCAGTAGCCTATCACATCAGATTTACTTTAATTCAGTCATAGCAACCTGCTGATTATACTTTTCGAGAGAGCCCTCCATGCCTAATAAATCTCATCTGAGAGTGGAGGGCCGGAGCTGCTATTTCAGCAGGGTCTTTTTTCCTGAGCAAGTTTGAAAGAAGAAAAAATGTGGGTTCCTGTGGTTCTGTATGCAGTAATCTTGCTTCTGCTGAGATGTATGGTGGATGCCAAGTTGAAGCTGGGAGAGAATTTTTAGTCACTACATACCCCAAAATGGAAGTTTTGATATAATGCAATGCCCAGACGTGGGCAGTGCAAATAGCTCCACTATAATCAGTACTGAGGGCGCCACTCTAATCATCCTTGGGAACAAAGCACCCTTAACTGAGCTAAAGCACCCAAGCTTGAGAACAGGAAAGGATTTTTTTTTAATGTGTATTTTTCTAAAAATCGCCACCTTGTATAATTCTTGGAAGTGGGACAGAGTCTGTGGAGTTTTATGATGTGCTTTGTAAAGTAACTTGGGCAAAGAGTATCTACTCTGGGCTTAGGAACAAATACCAACACCTGGGAAATGAGACTGTCACTGTGGTGGGGGTGGTATGTGGTGTCTTAGAAGTAAAAAGTGGTAGTTTCCCCTTAACTACTCACACACTGTCGTCTCCACACAACACGTCTTTAGTCCCTTTCCAATTGGTTCTTTTCTCCAATTTACCCTGATTTGTAAATGGTCCATATGACCGCCTGTAAACATTGCCCAAGCTAGCCAACTCCAATTCATTCTTTCCATCTTTTTTTCAGTAGTATTTTAATTAGGATGGGTGATAATCATTTACTTGGTATTCTGAGTCCCTCAAGATCTGTGAAGCCACTGAAATAGTGCAAAGATTCCAATTTCCATGTGCCCCCCCCATGCTGAAAAGAATATCTGAATTCTTCGAGATTGGTTTGATGTGCATTTCCATGGTTGTTAGCAGTTTTAAACAGTGTTTCAGGAACTGTGTTTACAGTTACTAAAGAGCCCCTGCCCAGTAGGGACTATGAAGCCCAGGTAGACGGGAAAGTATGTGTAGGAAACCACAGGTGGAGGGCTTCCTCCTCCCCACCCGGTCTGCCTTCTAAGAATGCCTGGGAAAATGATGTCACATGGAGAAGAGGTATACTAGTATGTACTAGAAAACAATAATTCAAGAGGCTGGCAAGGTGAGGGTGGGGTTAATACAGAGTGGGATTATTTAGGTCGCTTTCCAAAAGGGGGGATTATAGTTAATATAAGCCTCTGTATTTCTGTTGTAAAACTTCTTACATGGGAGATATTTAGTTTGTTTTCATCTCATTCTTTCCTTTAAACATTCCCCTCAAACGTTTAAGTTGTAAGAATGTGTTTCTATCCTGCTAGCCTTAGTGAGAGTTGGGTCTTATGGCCAGCCACAGTTATCTACAAGTTTGAAGATGCAGTAAAGCTAGGATGGGATCCAAAGGTCCCAGTACACTTGACTTTGCTGGAGACCCTTGAGGACCAGGCCCAGCTTGCGCTTTGTAATGAAGGCAGGAGCTTGAGGTCAGCCAGCCAGGGGACAACTGATTGAATCCAGAAGATAAAAAAGAATGACTGACATCTGTTTGCTTTCTTTGTAGTAGCCCGTTTGGGGCTTTTTGTAATGTCCATGAAGCATTTTTATAACTTGACAATATTTCCTGTTAGCATATCCAATACTTGATAAATAGGATGGTTTTGGAATCATAACCTGTGAGTTTATAAAACATAGTTCTTAGTATCCATCCCAACTCTTTTGCAGGTGATACAATTAAAGGCCCACTTGCAGTTACTCAGCAAGGTCCCAAGGCAAGACTGAAACTGGAGATTCTTGTCTTCTTACTAATTATTGTGAGGAGAGGGCTGTCTTACATCCCCTACATGGGAGGCTTAGGTGTATGGCTGTTTTAAGTTCCCATCAGAAGGGGTTACACTGGGCTTTCATGAAGAAGTGCACTTTGAACCACCAGCTCTGAGGTCACAGCTTATTTCCAGAGACACTAAGAAATCAAGGTTACTGTTGACACTCACTGAAAAAGACTTTTGAATGGGAAGGAATGACAGTTTTTCTAAATAGTGATGGCAGTGTTTTTCAAGGCTTGATCTGATATTTGAAGTTTGAGTTATTATTCATTGGATGTGACATTTTTGGTGCCCTGAGAGAGAGGTGATTTTACTTAATCAACAACAGCCCAAAAAGATCTTTGAAACTTTCCTGGGAGAGGAACATCACAGGAAATGTTGTCCTGAACCATCCCCATCGTGAGTGACAGTTTTGTAAGGTTCCCCAGGCCTTTGCATTGTGCCATTGACCAAGAGGCTCTTCCTCTGTGGTTAGTACCAGGGAGATTTCTGATGTGTCAAAGCCACCGATCAGTTAACTCTTTCAGAGGAAATTGTCTAAAGCCAGAGCTCATTTCCTTAAAATGACCTTATTTTACTTGTGGAACCGAGAAAGCTTAAAAATAGAATTGCTTCAAGCTCTGAAGCCGGAAAGTGAAACATAATCCAACATGGTTGCAGCTCACAGCCTGCCCTGGGACAGGGGTATCTGTTTATCTGTAATCCACAAGCCAGGAAGGTTCCCTGTGTGTGTAAGGGCTGACTTCCTGTGAGCCGTGAGTAGCAATTGATGAGAGCCCTGTTATCAGTGAAGTGGAGTTCCTCTGGAAGCACATCTGATGGCTAGAGTTGGTGAATGCCCTTGGCCTTCCCTGCCAGCTCTTGCCAGTCTGCCCTGTAGAACCTTGTAGTTCTTCTAGCATGCTTCTGAGTGATTGCCGAGGATGGCTCCATCCTATGCTGGTTTCGTGCTCTGTTGTGTGTAGCTATAAACTGGTGGATGTAAGCAGTCTGTATGCTTCACTCCTTCGTATGGCGGGGCTTTGGGAAAACATAACCAATGCATCATCCTCAGATTGTACTTACACCATCACCTCTGCCCTTCTGCATTTAACCTCTGTGCAGAGATAGTGGCTTGGGTATAAAAACTACATTCTCCTAAAAGGCAGAGTGAGAGACAGATAGGTATAAAGTTAAATGGAGGCCCGAGTGCCAGGTTCCTTTTCTGCCTCCACCTGACAGCTATGTGACTTTTCATTTGCTCATCTTTCTGTGGTACAGGAGAGAAGACAAAATGAGTTGATGTCTGGGAAGTGCTTAAGGCAGCATTCCGCAGAGGTGTGGTAGAGTTGCCGGGCCCTTTTTGGCCATCTCCCGTACTGTATTCCGTGCTTGGGTTTTTTTCACAACCCATTACTGTTCCTTTTAAACCATTTGCACCTCTAAGAATGATGGTGGCTGGGAGGGGGAGAAGTGTGTCCTATAGTGGATGTTGCCTAGTGCCATCACTGGGTCCCTGGTCTTTGTTACCTCTTTCTAAGCTGCCCATTGACTTGGGGGAGAAAAGAGAAGAATAAGTTTTTTATTGTCACAGTACAATTAGCAGCAGAACTAAATGTTATGAATAAAACCATTATTCCTCTGATGGAACATGTTTGTGAAGCTGCACGAGGAATGCAGACTGTGCTGTTCACATAATCTCATGTCTGTACATTATCCGTGACCTAAGACTAGTTCAGAAACCGGGCTATCTTGGATGCTAAGCTTTAACCAACTTGGAGAAACCTTGGGTATGTATTTGAGAGCGGGAAATGTCTTGCTTACCAGAGGCCTCTAAACTCCCACTGAGCTATTTCTTCTCATCAGTCTGGTTTGGTTTTGAGGCAGCCTCATGTAGCCCAAGCTGGCCTCCAGTTCCTTATCTAGCTGCAGCTGGACTCGGCTCTCGATTCTCCCCAGCACTGAGATCACATATCCATGCTGCCAGGCTCCTCTTGGTGCCCATTTCACATTCTCTGTGTTCCTGCCGCTCCCTCTGCCCCTTTCTTAGGGGTTAGACTTGCAGCCCTGAGAATCGACTTCTAACCAAGTGATTGCAGCTGTTTTTCTGTCTTGTTCTCCCCCCCCCTTCCTGTGTGGATGCCCCCTGTGGATGTTTTGGGTGGCCATAGGTTGCCCTCTATAGCACTGGTTTTCAGAGTCCAAGGCCATGGTTTCTGCAATGGCTGGTCTCAGCACATGTATGTATACCTTAAAATGTTCTTGGGTGCATTCTGGCATGGTAACATACACCTTGAATCCCAGCATCTGTCAAATGGAAGCAGGGAGATAGATACCTGGGCAATATATTAAGTTCAAGGCCACCCAAGCTTCATGAGACTATATCTTTAAATTAAAAAAAAAGTAGCTCCCAGAACACTAAAAAAAAAAAAAAAAAAAAAAAAAAAAAAAAAAAAAAAAAACAAAAAAAAAAAAACAACAAAAACCAGATACCTGGATGCTATTCTGACTGGTAATCTCTGAGGGTAAGATAAGGATGAATCTTTAATGCCCCAGACAATTTTGTAATGTGCTGCCTAGTGAACATTCTTTACTAGACTAAAGAGACTTGAACCCATGGTAGGGAAGCAGGAAGTCGGTTAGTATGAAGGTTAGTTGGACTGGTTGGTCAGTGTGGGGAATAAGGGGATGGTTGGTTATGTTAGAATTGATCTAGAGGTACTTAGGAGAATTGTTAAAGTTCAAGGTCAGTCTGAGCTAAAGTGATCCTAACCCCCAAAACAAACAAACAAAACTGGTCTAGAATAAGGATTGTCGCTTTCATGAACAAAGAGGTAAGGGACGAATTGGCGGTTGGGGTAAGTCAGGCAGAGCTGTGCTTGCAGAAGAGATAGGTGTTATCAGAAGGATGGCTAGGGTCCTCACCTTGGGTTGTGGGTGCCAGAGGCCAAGGTTCTGTGTGTTGCTAGACATCCAACCTAGCTTAAAAATCCACCAGTTTTAAAATGTTGGTTTGATTAAAAAGGAAAATGTGTGGGCCAAACAAAATAGGTCTCTAGGCCAGATTTGGCTTAAGGGCTGCCTCTCTGAAGTCGGTCTGTGGGATAATAATAATAGCCATGTTTATGGAATGCCCGTGGGCATCCACAGCAGTGGACTAAGTGCCTTCCTAGACTTAGCACGTTATCTTCATGGCAACCTGTGAAGTGGGTATTACTTTAATCCTTGTTCTACAAGGGAGGAAGCAGGGTGCTAGGGGTTAAGGGTCTGGCCAGGGCCCTGGACAACCAAAATTAAACCCAAGGATGCTGGCCCCAGGGTCTCAGCTTATTCCCTCTTTACCCTCTGTGGCCTGGCACTGAGTTAAGTACATAGCAGGAAACCAAAAGACTTATCCAAAGGAAATAAGTTAGTGTTTTACCTATGCAGGTTGAATAACCTTATCCCAAGTGCTTGGGACAAGAAGTGTTTATCTGGGACTTGAAGACAGCTGCTCTTTGCTTAGGCTAACCTTCACTCAACTAGTCCAGGGTGACTCTTAACTTTTGCCTCCGCCTCCCAAGTGCTGAGATTGCTGGAAAATGCTCCACCTGGGAGGTTGGGGTTGGCTTGTTTGCTTGTTTGATTTCAATATGATGATATTTGCATATAAGTAATGAGATGGTTTTAGGAATGAGACTAAATATCGCTTTTAGTAATTTTGTGTAGGAAATCATTTTATGATGTGGAATTTTCCACTTGTGGAGACATGTTGACACTCAGAAAGTTTCAGGTTCTTAAAGCCCTTCAGATTTTCAGATTAGGGATGTCCAACCTGTAGTAAGTAGCCTGAAGCATTTGATCCAGGTAAAGATTTCCAGGTTCCATTTCTATCATTAGTCAGAGGAGTGACATCTAATCTTGTGAAATATGTAGGCAGCCAAGAATACAGGTTAAGGTTTTCCAGTAGGCAAGAGTCTTATATAGAGTATATGATGCTAAACCCATCGTCCATTGTAGAGGACAGACCTAAAGATCTTTCTTTGTGCCTACTGTGTCAGTACCAGCTTCTGGATTTCTAGGTCATTGCAAAGCAAACCATCCAAAGATATTCCACAAAGTCCAAAGGGTGCCAGACATAGTCTGTAATCCCAGCTGTGGAGAGGCAGAATTCCCTATAGGTTGAGCCGTGGAGTTCATTGTCCAGCCAGCCTGTCCCTGTTGGTGAGCTTCAGGCTCCGTGAGAGACCGTGTCCTGGGTATGGTGTCTCCTGTCTTCATCCAAGGGAAAGGCAGGCGTATCTCTGAATTCTAGGCCAGCCAGAGCTATGCAATGAGACCCTGTCTGAAAGAAGAGGAAGACGAAGAAGAAATAAATTGGACAGTGGTCAAGGGAGACACCTGATGCTATACTTTGGCTTCTGTGTGCATCTAGTCACACACCTACACCCAACAAATAAGCAAATCACACATAAAACTCAAAGGTGTTGCAAGGAATTTGTCAAATGACTGAGGATCTAACCTTAGGAGGACAAACTGGGAAAGTTTGTTGTGTTCAGGCACCAACACCAGCTGGATACCCTGCCTTGAGTGGTTTACTCTAATTATAGGCTTTCTGTTCTGTTGGAATGGCCTCCAGGAACAGATAACCAAATGGACAGAAAACTGGACTAAATTGGAAGAGAGCTAGGGTGTGTCTTGGGGACATGGGTACTACAGAATTGCCATAACTGGAAGAAGAAAGGAGAGGGAAAAAATACAAAGTCTTTGACTCCATCCATTTAACTCCGGCGACGGAAGAATGGTCGCTTAGCACAGCCCTGGGATGGGCTGTGTGGAAAGAATACTGGGTGGTGGGGAGGAATATTTATTATGGACTTTCTAAGGGTCTGGGGCTGAGCCCTGGAAATGTTTGTGGTTCTGGTATAGATGTTATAATAAAAATGCTCAGAAACCACAGGCCAAAAGTAGTCTTAGTTTTTGGAGGGAAAACCACATAGGTGTAGTAGTGAAGAAACCATTTGTCATTTTGATTCTTTCTGTATGATCTGAAGATAAGTCAGATTCATCAGGTCGGGGTGTGTGTGTGGTGTGTGTGTGTGTGTGATGGTGTGTGTGTGTTTGTGTGTGTGATATTTATGTTGCTTTACCAGGTCTGTGCCTGGCTGCTATGCTGCTCTGACAAAGAAAGAGCCTAGGTTTTGTCATGTCCTAAAGCACAGGGCCAACTGGGGAGTACCATTTGTAAGGACCAGTCATGTAATTACAGAAGAAACTCTTCAGAATTTGCTGTGTTCTTTTAATTTTTCTAATAAAGAAAAAATAATCTCAATACTTATGTTGTGACAAATTAAAATTTTTAAATGATGAGGGTGTTTCAAAGGATAGAGCCAAGAAGATTCTAAATATCTATAATTTAAAAAAAAAAAAAAAAAAGACATATAGCCATGTTGAAGCCTGCTTACAGCACTCCTTGAATTGACTGATTTTGTTGCTATATTGGGTAGCAAAGTGTGGAACAATCACACTGATGATGTCATAAGCAGTTCTTTTACTGCCCTGCTTGTTAGCATCTCAGACACCCTGGATCTGGGAATAGTCTTTAAAGTGAGTTTTTAGCCCTGGAGACCCATGACACAGCATCGGGGTATGGTAGGAGTGTGGGACTTGGTGATCTGCCTCTAGGAACATGCTTTCCCACTCACCAGCCTGTGACCTTTCACCAGTTACATCGGTGAGATACACTTACCTAAAATAGGGATCTAGTCTCATTGGCTGGTCAGCGGGATTAAATGAAATAGTGTTGATAGGAAACAGCTTGCACTTCAGGGCACCCTCTTCCCAGGTAGGAAGTGTCTAGTTTTGGTCTAACCTTCCAGGAAAACAAGCTATGTACAGTACTCATTGAACATGTTTGGTATGTGTGCACGTCATGGTACTCTGGGGAGGTTCAAGAGGTGATTAATTTGTCTTTTTGGATCTCCTGGAGTACCTCAGTAGGTAGGAGTGGTGGTCTGTAATGATGAAAATCATGTATAAGGTAGTCAGCAAAATAGCAGTGATGTTTCTCGGGAATCTGAACTTGGGGACCCAGAGAGGATCTCAAAGCAGCCTTGGAAAGATTTAAAATAGAGCTTTCTCTTAACCCTGTTAACAACTTGGCCAGGTACTTTTTTGTTGAGAAAGACAGTCCTGTGCATTTCGGATACCTAATATGTCTGGCCTCCATGCTCTTAGATGCCAACAGCATTCTGGTAGATGCCATCAACATTGACTCCAGACATTGCCAAATGTCCTGGGAGCAAAACCACCCACTGCTTGAGAACTACTGAACTAGACCTTGAAGAATAGGAAGATACAGTGATTATATGTGGATCTCTTCTATATATGCTATAAATATTTTTCTAGGTGTATTGATGTGTGCACATGTACATGTGGAAGGCAGAGACAAATTTAGGTGTCATTTCCCTTTTAAAATTTTAATACAGGGTCACTTGCTGAGTAGGCTGCCTTGGCTGGCTGTTAATCGGTGGGATCCACCTGTCTGCCTTGGTAGAGCTAGGGTAACAAGCTTGCAATACTACACCTGGCTTTCTTAATTCTCGTTCTGGACTTGAACTCCAGTCCTTAGCCTTGTGTGGTAAGCACCTTACCAACTGAATTATCTCCTGGCCAGGCGTGCGTGCATGCAAGTGTGCCTGTGATTTTAATGTTTTAAGCGGTCTAAATTTGCAAGCAAGTGGTTCTTCATCCCATATTTTCACTTTGAAATGCCCAGCTGCCCTGTGGAACACCACAGCTGGAGCCTATGGTATCTGTGTGGCTCACTGAAGCTCTGTCTTTTATGACCAGCGTAATATTTTGCTGTAACTTGGAAAAGCAAGGCTCCAGTTAAGAGAGGCTCGCTCAGATCATCTGCTCCACTTTTGAAGCCTCGCTCTGTCACTTCACAGTTTGATAGTCTGGGCATACACCTTCCCTCTACAGCCTATTTACTCCCCTGTTACATGATAAAAATCCTCGTTCCTGCCTCCTAATGCTCTTATAAGGATTGCAAGCGGTTGTGAGTGTAAGTTCTGGCTGCCACTTTGCCCAGAACCAAATACTCTGAAATCCTTGTTTTTCTCGGCTGTGTTGACATTACTACTCAGTCAGGCTTCCCTCTGAGGCCAGCGGATCCCCTTTACATCTCCAGCCTCTGTAGCAACTCTTCCGGCTTACCTTCCCTAGATGACAGTGTCAGCCGTTGGGTGCAGAGGTATTTAACTTAATTGGCAGATATGACAGAGTGGCCAGTGTGTCACCTTCTGGATGTTAGGAATGTAGCAGTGTTAGAGCACATAGAATTCCTTGTCTTCATGTGGCCTTATAACTAATGAACAATTTGCCCTGTAATAAATAAATACCCACTTGAGTTATTGTTTGTGATACACCTCGTGAATTGTAGCTCATGATGAGGGGATATAAATCAGCATTATCACTTTGCAACCTGTTGGGAATGTTTTCATACAGGACCTACTGAGTCAAAAGCTTGGATGTTGGGGCCAGCAGGTTATTTTGATTACTGATAGGAAAGCTAGTGCTGGGGGAGAGGGAACAGAAGGACACGGACCCAAGACTTTGATTGGGCCACTGTGTTTCATGCCATCAAGTAAGCATCGCTCATGTGGAGATTCTTAACGTGAGAGTTCACAAACCTGAGTATGTTATGGGAATTCAAAATGGTGACACTTTGTATGGACCAACCATGTTTTTAGTGGGGTGACAGGATGGTCTCCAATAACAGAAATTCTTGATCTTTCATTGGCTTTTTATCAGTAAACGTGAAAGTGCTTCTTTTCTCTGGAGCCCCTCCTCCTCCCCATTTGGAGATAAACTTTGATGTAGCCTAGGCTATCCTTAAACACAGTACATGGTCAAGGATGGCCGTGAACTGCTGCTTTCGTCCCCTAAATGATAAATGACAGGCCTGTGGCTACTATGCCCTGCCATTGACTCACTTGTAGTGTGTTTGTTCGACCATTGCTTTTCTTATTTTAATTTCTTAACCGTCTTTTTCTCTGCCCCCATTAAAAGTTTTTATATGTATAATCAAATTGCTAACCAAGCACACAAGGCTTATTTGGAAATGGAATGGTGACTCTCCTTACATGTTTGGTAGTTTGGGTATTTAAGGATATTGTGAGGAGTTATGAAATGGTAGACCATGGGAATGCGTCCAGCTGGGAACTGGGCACAGAGTAGCTGCAGGATAAATGATAAATGTCCATGCAATTTCTGCCCCATCCCAGTTTATTAGAAAAACCAAGACATTAAATAAACACTACAGTTGCTTGTATGAAAACTTTGAGATTCAGTTTGCATATTCATTGCCATTGTATAATTAAAATGAGAAGTGTAGAAACTAAACTTTTGATTTCAGACTTTTATAAATAAGAAAAGGGCTGGAGATACAACTCAATTTTGGGATGCTTACCTAGCTTGTACAAGGCCTTCATAGCTCCACAAGGGAAAGGGGTTGTTTGGTTTTTTTTGTTTGTTTCTTTTGAGGAATGTTCCTTGCTTGTGTTTTAATGATGGTTATGTGTGTGTGTGTCTGTGTTTAGAAAAGGTCAGATCCAATACTTTCCCTTGCTCTAGCCTCAAACATGAATGAATATAAGTGATCTGCCCATTCAGTAGCCATCATTTAACTTACGAGCTTGAATTACCTCAACGTTAGGAGGGATGTTTGGGACCTTGTGTTCATTCTTGTTCAAAAAGACAGTCTTGGCCAAGCATAGGAAAGCTGATAAGGTCTTTCATGATCCAGGTGTGTCTTGTTTCTCTAAAAATGGTCTCTGCCAGCGGCATTTCCTCTTTTTCTGCCCAACTACTCTGTGAGTTTGCCATTTGTGGTTGGTTTTACTACAGGGCCATGAGAAGAAGAAGGCAGGTGGTGTTCATTTCTAGCTTCCTGTCTTGTAAGGATCAGCTTCTCTCCGTGGCTTTTCAGTTTGCCTTTCTGTATGGAGAAGGTGACCCTTCAACACCTGCCATTTGTGAGTGTCTGGATGCAGCACCACCATTTCTCCTGAAGCCAGCCCTGGGGGCTAAGCTTCAGGCCTTGTCTCTTGACTTGGAGAATAAAGAAGTAAAAATAAAGCAGTACTGTCTTAATATGGATGGGTTTTGTAAATAATTCTCAGAACTTAGTAACTGGATTCTCAAAGTCTTAGCTTTTATATTTAGTTTTATTCATTTAGTTATTGTGATTGTGGGGGTGTTTGAAGATAACTTGGGGGACCTCAAAAAAAATGGTAGGTTCGAGGGATGGAATCAGGCTGTCTGGCTTGGTGGCATTCATTTTCCAGCTGAGTCCTCACGGGCTGAAGTCTTGCTTTCATTTCTTCCGTTATGTGAGCAATAGTGTGAAAATGCCATCACTTGGCCGTCTTTTTAAGAAAGGCTGTCTCCTGTGGTCTTTGTGCTTGAGAGTGATCCCCTTTGGAAAAGGTGCTGATCCTGCCTTACAGACTTAGGTATATCTATTGCTCTGTGTTAATCAGAGTTCCCAAAGCTGATAAACTTTAGAATACATACTTATTAATTTACCTTAGGAAATAATACTGCGAAATTTTCATGCTTACCAAAGGAAGAATAAATGAATTGAATGGTCCCTTTAGTAATCCTCCTGTGATTGCCCCTTTCTGGAGTGGACCTTGGAGGCAGAAGTACTGCCAGCTGTCCAAGGAACATAAGGACACTACTTAATTTTAGAACTTTAAAAAAAAAAAACAAACAAAAAACTTTATTTATCTGCCTTGGTGTTTGCCTGGAACTGCGAACTGGAATCACAGACAATTGTAAGCTGCCATGTGGGTGCTGGGAATTGAACCCCTGTCCTCTGGAAGAGCAACCAGTGCTCTTAACCACTGAGCCATCTCTCCAGCCCCTAGAACTTTTTTTTTTTAATAAGAAAGTGTACTGAAAATTTAAAATACCCCTAGTCCTGCTTCTTTCCCAGAGGGAAACACAGTAAAAGGTTGGTTCATCTATTTCATATCCATTTGCAAATATATGTTTTAAAGTACAACTGATTTTTAAAGTGCAAAAGGAATAGAAACTGGCTTGTAAATGTTACTCCACATGGTTAGACATCTTTCCTTATCAGCATATACCAGTGCCTGTTATTCTTTATGATGGCCCCTCATAGGATATGCCAGAAGGTATTTGGTTTCTCCCACTTGATTTCTGTTTTCTATTCTAGCTGTTACTGTTTAGTGCTACATTGGATGGTTACAAAAGCTTTTCATCAATTTCTAATAAGGACACTTATCACTCGTCGCATGTAGCATAAGTGGGCACTGCTGCTACCAGCCCCGCTGCT
This sequence comes from Sigmodon hispidus, assembly GCA_004025045.1. Taxonomy (NCBI): domain Eukaryota; kingdom Metazoa; phylum Chordata; class Mammalia; order Rodentia; family Cricetidae; genus Sigmodon; species Sigmodon hispidus. The sequence goes on from PVIH01014966.1 coordinate 27,224, forward strand.
CTTCCTGCTCTTGTGTGTTGTGACATGTGGCACATGTTCCATTGCTGAACATTCCTGGTATCTAACAAACTTTATCACTAACTGTGGTCTTTTATGCAGATAAAATACTTGATCACCATGTAGGTAAGACTTTCTCAGTAAAGTGCATATACATAATATGAGGAACTTAATTGGATCCTCAGCACCCACCAAAAAAGAAAAATCAACTGTGGTATCATACACTTGTAATCCTAGCTCTGGGGAAGCTGAGATAGGAGGGTTCTTTGGGCACCTTGACCTACCAGCCTGGCATAAGCAGTGAGCCCCTGGTCCCAGTGGAAGAGCCTGTCTCAAAGACAAGGTAGAAAAATCCTGAGGTTCATCTCTGGCTTTCATATGTACCCTCACACATGAAGGTGTGTACACACATGCACAGTATAATGTAATAAATGTGTAAGTTAGTAAATAATCATTTATTTTTTCTATTTTTATTTTATTTTTTATTATGAATAAAGTCATATTTTTTATCCGTGTATATCCTTGTTCAAACTCCCTTCCCCCCCGCACACCTTCCAGTCACTCTTTCTTCTTCACATCTCTTTATCTTCTACCCAGCAATGTAGTCATTTATTTTCAATATCATCAAATTCTGTGTATGTACACAGTTCTGCCACTGTCTCTCTGCTGGTCTGTGGCTGGAAACATAGGTTTGTTTGTATTAGTGTCACTACTGTCACAGGAGTAGTACATGTGCTAACATGTTAGTGTCCTAACATGTCACTAGATAGGAATTTTCAGCTCTGTTACACTCTTAGGGTATCAGTGTTTACAAGTACTGTGTACATAACTGTATTATTTGGTGTGCAAATGTATATTTCTGTATGTCTTAAGGTCACAGGGCACGTTATCAATCTCCTCTCTCCCACGTGGCCTTCATATTATTTTGCTTAGCATGAGATATCTGGTGTTTCCCGTGCTGTTTTTTTAACACACACACCCCAGCTCTCTGAGAGTGATGGGTCTGTGGTTTGGAAGACAGACTCCTGTATCCATGACTTCCTCATCTGTAAGCTCAAAAAAGATACAATATACTCTTAAATGCATCTGCACTAACCATACGCAATTTCTTCTTGTCTTTAAACACTATAGTAGAGCAGTGGTTCTCAACCTAGGGGTCGAATGGCCCTTTCACAGGGATCACCTAAGAACATCAGAAAACAAAGATGTTTACATTACGATTCATAACAGCAGCAAAATTACAGTTATGAAGTAGCAGTGAAAATAATTTTATGATTGAGGGTGACCACAACATGAGGGACTGTATTAAAGGGTGGCAGCATTATGAAAGTTGGGAACCCCCAGTAAAGTAACAGCTGCAGTAACATTGTGTGAGGTAATGTAGAATGACTGAAGTGCACAGTGAGATGATGTGGAAGAGAGGAGCCAAAACATCGCTATAAAGGACTTAGCATCTTTGGATCTGGGACCACAGCAAGGTGGTGTTCTTGAACCAATCCCTTGAAACCAAAGAATAACCACACAACAAAGGTAATAACATCTTAGACATTCTAGCCAGAGGAGACATCTACACAGTCCTGGGAGTTGTCTAACTTTTCAAAAACAGTGCAGTGTTGTTAGCTGCCAGAGAAGTGACAGAAATCTGTGGGAGATCCAGAAGTACTGCTTCCCTGAAGAGGAGCCTTTAAATCAGGGCAACGAGTGTGGGGGGTTGGAGGTGAAGAGGAGGCAGCCTGTCTACATAGCTCAAGAACTATGGAATCAGGTTATTTTTTAAGTACCCTCATTATGGTTTAAATAAATTTAAGACCTTGTTGCCATATTCACAGCTAGTTGGCTTCTGTTTGGGCACGATGGAAGTCTCCCCTCTCACCAAGTAAGGTGGCCCCTTGAGTCCAATCCTCTCTAGGTGTGTTTTCTACTAGCTCTTCTTGGGTAAACATAAAGAAAGTGATTTTCTTTGGGGCCCTTTGAAGCTGACTCCCTAGCAAGGCCCAGGGAGTGCCCATCAGGCCTTGAAATTAGTGGTATTGTGTTGATTGTGTATGTAAATGGGCCCAGAGGCCTGTTGTAGTAGTACTTTCTCATCAGGACCTCGAGCCAGTAAATGATGACATGGAGACTTACTAATTATAAAAGCTTGGACTTAGCTTAGGCTTGTTTCTAACTAGTTCTTATAACTTAACACATATTTTTTAATCTACATTCTTCCATGAGGCTTGTTACCTCCTCTCCATCCTGCCATCCTGCTTCCTCTGCATCTGGCTGGTGACCTCATCTTTCTTCCCAGAGTTCTCTCTGTCCAGAAGTCCTGTCGCCTGTAATCTTATACTTTCCTGCTCTTGGTGATCAGCTTATACCAGTCACATTAATACATTACCCACAATGTACAATTATACCACAGTCTCCTGTGACCTCCTGTTTGTTGGAATTATAATTTAAGATATTTTGCAGAATAACTACTGAAATATTGTGGAAATTGGGAGACATTTAATGGGCTTTTCATAATTTAGTTGGTGTGGAGGAGAGGTGTTTGTTCAAGTTTGCTTGTCTTTTTTTTTTTTTAAAAGTCGTGTGTGTGTGTGTGTGTGTGTGTGTGTGTGTGTGTGTGTGCGCGCGCGCGCGCGCGCGCCTGCCTGCCTGCCTGCCTGCCTGCCTGCCTGCCTGCCTGCCTGCCTGCCTGCCAGTGGACAGCCTTGAGTGTTGGTCCTCCATTTGTATGATGTTTGAGATGGGTCTCTTCCAAGAACTTCTGGTTATTCTCCTGTCTTCACCTCCTGTAGCAAGCTTTCTTGTGGGACTATCTTTGGGTCAATACTCCCCAAATAACATGAAGACTTACTATTATGAAAGCCAGACCCTTAGCTTAGGTTTATTTCCACTTAACTCTTATAACTTAATTAACCCATTTTTTAAAATTTTTCATTCTGCCATCACTCTGTTACTCTTGTTCAACTTGCTGTGAGTCTGCTACGAAATCCACACACTTAGATTCTTGTTCCTTTTCCTCTATCTCCCCAGAAAGCCTGCCTTGCTATTGGCCGTTTAGCTTTTTATTAATACCCACAACAGCTTCCATCTCACCATGGGGCGTTGAGATTATAGACACATCACCAGGTCCAGGTTTACCTGGGGGTTTGAACTCAGTTCCTCACATTGGCAGAGCTGGTGCTTTTACTCACTGATCCCTCTCTACAAAGTCCTTTAATGCTAATTTTATCAACATTTAAATGTAAGTACTTAAATCAATCTCATAAGAATTTTTAAAAACATGGTTTTGCTTTGTTCAGTTATTTATCAATTCACATTATATCATTTTGTCTTATACCATGGAAGGCACTAGGTAGGAGGTAGGGATTCAGTTCCATAGTAGAGTGTCTAGGAGCCTGCCATGTTAAAAAGCCTAGGTCCCATTCCAGCACTAACAAATAAAAGGAAGCCTTTTTTAATTTACTGTAGGACTATGATACTAATTTTATGAAAGCCTAGATGGTTTCCTAGACTGAGGACATAAATGGTTTGTCGTTAACATGTGTCTTATGTCTGTAGTTGGGGCTGGGATGTCTGCCATTCTCAGCCCTCCCCCCCCCCCACCTTGTGCAGTGTCTTTCAGGTTACCATCTAGACTCATTGTGAGTAGTCATCATGGCCACAGGTCAGCCTTCCAGGACTACAGCCATGGTGATCCCTGGGGCCTGTGCTTCTGCAGCCCTGACTGGGCTCAGCCACCTGGGCCTTCTCTCCTCCCAGGGGTTTTGCTAGTGCTTTACATGTCTTTTTCCCACCCTCCCTTCCCCCAGCACAACTGCCCTGGCAATCCTGGCTTTTTCCATTCTTGACAAATGATCTGTCCACTGTAACTGTAGCTAAGCTGTGCTGATATCTGTTGAAATTAGACCGAGAATCTAAATGTGGCTTCATGAAATGATGGGCAAGACATTTTTCTCTTCAGAGAGTCTGGGTTATTGGCATTCAAACCACCTTCCAGTAGCTTTTGAAATGAGATGTTGAGGGAAGAAATGGAATAATTTGTCTGGAACTTATTTAGAATTACAGTTCCAAGTGAGGCACAGACAGTGTTGGATTTTGTTGTTGCAAAGTAAGGAGCAGTGTTCTCTGCCTGTATTCCCTGAACATACTGACTGACGTCAACTTTGTGCCATCTCTTATGTAATAGGGACCCCAAATCTCCTGGTGTCCCCTTATAGCCACTCCAACTCCCAATGAGGCTTTGTAACTTGAAGATTCAGTGTCTTACCAGTACTTCACTGACTTAGCCACACTCTTTGTATTTGGTCATTTCTCCCAACAGTTCAAAAACAGTAATATGGTTCTTGAAGCTATTTCTATATAATAAAGGTCTGTGACATGTGTGACTCCCTTTGTCCTGCAAGACTGACCATTATTTGGATGATGAGCTAAGACACTGGAAGATCACTTGGGGAAGAAAGATCTACTGGGTCATAGGCAGCAGTCAGGTTTGCTGTGGAGTCATATAGGATGCAGGGTCCAGATGTCGACCCATGGGTTCAGAGATCTAAGGCCACTTTCCACTAGGTCTGTCCACAATGCCACAGGGGGTTTTCATGTTCAAGGTGGTCACTCTGTTCTGCTGCTGAGTTCTAGAACCTACCTTCAAGAGCTCACTGAATGCCTCTGTTCTTAGTGATGGCATGAAGTACTGAAATCTTATTTTGAAGTTGCAGGTGAGGAAAGGGGTAAAGGTGAGACTCTCACCCAATCCTCAACAAGAAGGGGGACTTCAGAGTTGCTTGGACTTAAGATTTTATGTGTTGGGTCAAGTCATTTTTCTTTTCTAGATGTGCATAGTCTGTAGTATGGAACAGTTAATGACCTGACTGTTGGGGCGAAGTAGAGGGTATGGATCAACAGAGGACTGGGGGATAGCTTAGTCAGTAAAGCACTTGCCTTCAAGGGCAAGGACATGAGCTCAAGCCCTGGAACCTACATAAACAGCCAAGCATGAGGATGCATCCTTGGAATGACAGCCCTGGGAGAGCAGAGGTGAGAGCATGTTGGGCTCTCTGGCCCTCATGTATGTAATAAGCTCTAGGCCAAAGGGATGGAGACCCAGCGTCAAAGAAAATGGGAACTGTGGGACCTCAGGTGTCTGGCTCCTACAGGCTGCAGACACATGCACAAGTGCACACGCACGTGATGACACACACATAGTTTTCTTTAAAAGAAAGATTCATAAAGTTGGCTCTTGCTGTGGTGAGCAAGCAAGTGAGTGAGTCAAAAGCAGTCTCCCAACGCATGCCTTTACTAGAACACAACTTTATTTGTAAAGGGCAGATTCCTCTTTATTTAAATGCACTGTGAATGAATATACTTAGGATAATTTTGGCCAAATGGGTCTGGTGCAGTTTTGTTGTTATTGGATGTTACCTTGTAATGATAGTTTAATTATTTTTAGGATTCTTATTTTCATATGTATGGTGTTCTGCCTGCCTGCATATATGTATGTACCATGTATGCCTGGTGCAGAGGCCAGAAGAGGCTGTGGGATTTTCTGACAAGCATTAAGGGTTGTTGTGAGCCACCATGTCAGTGAAACTGAACCAGATCCTTTGGAAGAGTGGCCAGTGCTCTTAACCATTATCTTGAGCCCTTTTTAGTATTTTTGGTTTTTTTAACTCTAGGACTTTGGGAACATTTGATTGCTGATGATCCTCCTAGACCACTGATACTCAACTGGGGATGGTTTTACCCCTTCCAGTAAATAGACATTGTCTGTATACACTTATGATTGTTATAACTGGGTATAGAAGATGCAGCTGGCGTCTGACTGGCAGAGTTCAGGAATATGTTTAGACAGTCTAACTCAGGCAGGACAGTTCCTCCTCACAGTAATGAGTTACCTAGCCTCAAATGTCAATTCAATAGTTCTCTTATAGCCACAGTTTGACTTTCTGAATTTCTAACCACCTCAATCAAAAGTATTAAGTGGGATGTAATAGATGGATATAACCACTCTTCATAAATTAAATTGCATACTGTGAATGAGAAGCATGATAAAATGCTGCTTCTGACTAGTGCAACCCTTCATCCAGAGTATAGACACTGTATGAACCACCCACCCATTAGTTACAAAGTCGACCTATTTATTTAGCAAATTGATTGCTTTCATACCATTTGTGTTCAAGAAATCTAAATGACTTAATAATGGCTTCCAGTCCCAAACTAGTAATGTGACAACTCAGATTTGCCAAAGAAAGAGCTGGGAAGTGATTCCTTCAAGTGAAAAGGTGTGGTTCTCAATTTACAATAGTGTGCTGAGATTGCTGCAATCTCCAGTAAGAACCAGTCTATCTGTAAAATGGTGAGCGGAGGAAAGAATGCTGACTCTGCCGTCACACATCAAACTGCCAAAGTTATAGTCGCAGTGCTTGATGGTGCTCAGATTAGATGGAAAGGACATTAGATTTATGGGCGTATAGGAGACACGGACAGGACGTGTTCTGGCTGACACTGTCATGCCAGAAAGCCTTGTATGATAACACTTGGACAGGGTCTGGGAAAACAAGTAGAGAGGAAGAGGTTGCTTGTATTGTTGGAGTATTTCTGCTTGCTCTTGGTTTTGTAGTGGTTGAGGTCTGGGGTCTCCTCAATTGCTCTATCTTAATTTTTGAGATAGAACCTCTCCCCAAACCTGAACTCACCAATTCAGGTGAGTTTACTGGTTAGCAAATCCCAGGACCCTCCTGTTTCTACCTCCCCAGTTCTGGGACTATAGGTGTGCATGCCACCACACCCACACTGAACATCTGCAGGCATAACTTTACCTCGGATTGTGTACTTTATAAAGTGATAAATAATACATCTCAAGTAATTACTTGCCATAAGGAAGGAAATAATTTCTGGGAGTGATTTACAAAATGTGTTTTATGGTTACATTCATTTGTCTTACAATGTAGCTGAAATAAACTGATGTGGTGTGACTTCCTGGGGAGATGTGAGTAAGCAAGACATCGAACCAAAGAAGCAATGTCACCAAGATCTAGTTTGGTGAAGCAATCTGAATTGATTTAAAGGTGTCTGAGTGAAAGGGTACTGGCAGCTGCCTCTCCGCCAAGCCCACCCTAGCCTGGCCAATGACTCACCGGAGCCGCATCTGAGGAATTCCCTGTTCAGCTCGCAGGCAGCTCTTCTGAAGAACCTCCTCCTTCACAGCCTGCATAACCGCAGAGAAGAACCCTCCCTACAAATTTCTAATTTCTCATGACCCCTCCTTCCTCTTTATAATGGAATATTTTATGCATGGATGGAATAACTACCCAACTGCCTGGGGCTAGCCCTTTGTGCTAAATACCATTTCACCTGTACCTCCATTAGGAGGCAAAGCTGGGCAGGAGAGAGAGAATCATTTTGTTTTTGACTTCCAGAGATTGCCTAAAAATCCAGTGAAGCAATGAGACCCGATTTAAACGTTTCACATTGCTCGTGAATAGATTTTATTTTAGTGTTGAGGACCAATTAACAAGTAAAAAAGGTAGATAGGTGGTAGCATAGAGATTTGCTTTGGAAAATACCTTCAAAAAAGAGAAACCCTGACAGACAGTTCACAGAAATCTGGTGGAAATAAGTGTGGAAACACAATGTTCAAGTCTCCTCAGTGTAAAGACACCCCAACTTACCTTGTGGGAGGAGAGCAGCTGTCACAGACTGCCACCAGCTTCTTTACATCTTCGTGATCTCAGAGCACGTCTGTTGGTGAGGGACGTAGCTCAGTGGGTAAAGCATTTCTGTTTGGATCCCCCCAGAACCAGCATGTCTATAATCTCATTAGAGACACATGAGTCTCAAGGGCTCAGTGGCTGCTAGTCTCCCCAGGCTCAATGGGAGACTCTCAAAAGAGAAGGTAGAGGAGCTGGAGAGATGACTTTGTGATTAAGAGTACTGGCTGGTCTTCCCCAGGCCCAGGTTTGATTCCTAGCACCCACATGGCTATTTACAGTCATCTATGTAACTCCGTTTGCAGAGGATCTGTCGCCTTTTTTGGCCTCTTCAGGCATCAGATGTGCAAATGGTGCACAGTCATACAGGCAGGCAAAACAACCATACACACTAAAAATTTAAAAATAATAAGGTGGAGCGTATCAAGGCGGTTCAGCGTGTAAAGGCACTTCCTCCAATCCTAGTAACCCAACTTTGGTCCTGGAATTTACATGATGGAAGGAAAAAAACCAACTCTCTTGGGAGTTTTGCTTCTCAGTCTCACATCATGGTTCACAGAATAAATAAATAAATAAATATTAAAAGTTAGAGAGCAATTGAAGATGCTTGATGTTTGCCTTTGGCCTCCACATGCATACACCAGACACAAAATGAGGTCACTGAAAAAGCTTGCTAACTTCTGTGATCCTAAACATATTTCTGACCCTGTACTCTGTGTGGTATGGTGACCTAACATCATGTCTCCACGGTTCACTTCTGTTTCCAGCTAGCTCTGTACAAGCACAGCTTGTGTTTTTGGTGCTGACATCAGGTGCGTATGGTACCCACTGACTAGTGGTCTCGTCAGTAACTTCCTAATGTCCCTGCCTACCACAGCTCCCTATAACCCAGGACAGGTGATGTCTCGGGAACAGCCTCTCACCCTGCAGAATGAAGCCATTGGGTGAATGAGTGGTACTTGGAGGTGCTTCCTGGGGAGCCTTAGCAGAATTAAGCCACTGTTCCCTCTCTTCAGTCTTGTCCATGTACCCCTAAATGATCACCTGCTTTCAAGTGGCTGCCCACTCCCCAGAGCATCACTCTGCTGTGCATTGGTGCCCTTGATGTATCCTTTCTTTTCTGTAAAGACCAATCTCATAGCCTTACGACCTGCCCTGTAGGCCTTATTTTATAACTTCATCTCTTTAAAGGTATTGTCTCCAAATGCAATAGCATTTCAAGGTTCAGGGGCTAGGACCTCAGCATATGGGTCGGACGGAGATGGGGGGCACAATTCAGTCCAGAATACCTATGAAGAAGAATTTGAGCTAGAATAGATGCTTTTTTTTTTTTTTTCAATGTAATTATTTGGCTTTGAGATTGGTGTTGGGTTCACCAAACTCTTTCTACTTTCAATCTGAAATTGACTACCATAGAAGTCTTTGGATCATTCTGATCCAGGAGGAAAGAGGTTCCCACTTGGTAGCAATGTTCTCTTGTATGTTTTGAGTGTCCTGCACAAGTTACCTTCTGCTCTAAATGCTCTAGTCTGGGAAGGTCTGGAGGGAGAGGTGCTTCCAGACAGGAGAAGTGTAACACCTTCACAAGAAGACAATGACATGAGTCACATGTCTCCAGAGCACAGTCGATGGGAGACAGGCCATGTGACACAGTGAACTTAGAACTGTAGAGGGAACTTGGCTTCCACTGGGTTGTGCTTATGAAGGAACAGTTAGGGTATGTGGTGGTTGTGGTTGAATTTAATTATTTCTGGATCAACTTCAGGCCAGAAATCCTCAGATACGTCAGTATGTGGCCTTCAGCAGGAAGGGTAAATGATAGAAAAGAAGGTAGCAAAAATGAATAGGCTCCCACAGGGCTTCACAGAGATCCAGAGCTTTGTGAGGGAGTGTTAAACAGATGTGTTAGGAACAAAGAACTTTGAGGAAGGGGTCCATGAAACAAACTTGTTCAGGAAACACTGAAAGTTGTGTCAGCTTGTGTCCTACCTTGGGCCATCACACTCCTTGCTACCTCCCCCTGGACAGCCTTGCCTCACACACTAGTGTCTTGTCACCACTAGTGAAGCGCTTTCTCTGCCAGCCATTCTTCATCCCACTTGTGTCCTGTCATCAGCCATATGAAATCAGAATCTTACCTTAGCTAACACCTACTTAAAGCTCCATAGTTACTTGCTAAATGAATGAGGGCATCCATGCAGTCAAAGCACCCACGCACATAAAAAATACATAAAATTTTAAATTCACCTTTGGAAACAAAGCAATATGTTGTCCTAGTTAGGGTCACTGTTGTTGTGATGAAACATCATGGCAGAAGCAACTTGGGGGGAGGGGCTTTCTTTTCCACATCATAGTCCATCACTGAAGGAAGTCAGAACAGGAACTCAGACAGGGCAGGAACCTGGAGCTAGGACCTAATGTGGAGGCTGGTGGGGTGCTGCTTACTGGTCTGTTTATTACAACTTGCTTGGGCCTACATTCTTGTAGAGCCCAGGATCACCAGCCCAGGGGTGGCACCACCCAGAGTGCTCTGAACCCTTCTATCAATCGCTAATTAAAAAAATACCTTACAACTAGATCTTATGGAGTCATTTTCTTATCTAGGTGGCTTCAGATGACTCTCGCTTGTGTCGGATTGACATAAACATAGCCAGGATATATATAGGTAGAGTCAAGAGGAACAAAAGAATGAAATTTACTGAGTAGTACTGGCATGACATTTTAACTATTTCCTATTAAATTTTAACAAAAAACTTAAATGGAATCAGATTTTGAGTGTCTCATAACGAATTCCAAAACCTAGATTTTAAGTCACCATTGAACAGAATTCTAGAAAGCATCCCAAGCCTGTCCATGGAGCCCAGCCTGGCTGGCCTGAAACCGATATTCCTGAATTGACCATGGGTGGATCTCATGTCTGATATTCCAGACTGGTTTTATTAAGTATATAACATGTTACCACACTTTAGCATTGTAATAGAGGCTTCTGGTAATCCTTTGATCTCAACTTCTGGTCTGTTAGAATTGTAGGTATGCCCCACTGTACTGGGTATGTAGATACTTTTTAATTGGTGTTTACCCTTTTTTTCCTTATGAATATAAGTAGTAAATCTCAGTAGAATTAAGGAGACCAGTGACTTCTTCACCTATGCAAGTCCTGGCTGCAGTTTCAGGTCACATTTCACATACCACCAATGCCTTCAGATACTGTGTGTTCGTCATGGTTTTATTTTAAAACTATAGGAGATCTTTGGGCCTCTTGCTGGGCCTTTACATCTAACAGGCATGTTACTTTTCTTTCCCACATATCTTTTCATTGCTTTGAATAGCTTTGTTTCCATACATACAGAGCGTTTCCTTCGTGTGTTTTATTTTTCAGTGTGTAAAGACATTAGGCCTAAAACACTGCCATAGATAGCCTTTGCTAGATGGCCAGAAGGGAGAGTCTGGAATGTAACTCAGCTGGTATAGTGAGTGCCTAGTATGCAGGAAGTCCTGGGTTCAGTCCCCAGCACCATATAAACCAGACTTAGTAGTGCATATCTTGGGATCAAGTAGGATCAGAAGTTAAAGACCAGCCCTGGATAAATGAGACCCAAATCTGGGAAGCTCTATATAGCATGAGTAACCCTGGCTCCTCGTCTTACAATGTGCTAGTAAAGCTCCTTCCTCCCTGCTGGGGGCTCCTCCTTCTCTTTGAGGGCCCTCCAGTGGGCTGCCCAGTGGGTGGGAATGATGGAGTTCAGGCAGAGAGGCTGCTCAGCTTATCTCAACTGTCTGGAGGATCTCAAGCTTTGATGAAGGAGCAGAAGGATCTAGGACAGCTGGTCCAAACAAGCTTGTCCTGCCTGGTGGGAGGGACAGAGCTTTCCAGATGATCTTTTGGTTAAGACCTTAATTAAAAACAGCCTTGGCCCACTTGTGGCAAGAATTTATTAAAGGAAAATAACCATGAGCGAGTCGACGTTGTCTTCTCAAACAGAGCGCCCACGTGGGAGTCGTGGCTTAAATTTTAGTGAACTAACTCAAGGAGCCAAGCCACCGAGGACTGGTTACTTAACAGTTTGTGATGCATGTAATTAGGGGAGGATTGATCTCCAAGATCTAAGAATCTCTGAACTTGAAGACACTATGATTTGTGGCTTAATTAGAAAGTGTGATATCATGGTGCCAGAAAGAAGATGTATAGTACTTAATTTCCCCCGTGCCATCTCAGTCTTAGACTCACTAAGTGCCTCTGTGTATCTGGGGTCTTCGTTGTCTGTCACTGGCAGTCTCTTGCTTCCTTTCTGTAAGCTATAGAGAAAAACACTTCTGTTGTTAGGGGTACTAAGGCTTGCCCATTCTGACACTCCATTCACTGCTGCATACTTTTATGATGCTTGTGTGTGAATGAGCACTGGGGACTGCACTGTGAGCGACAGCAAACCTCATACACATTTGTAGAAAGAAAGCATGACAGATACAAGGGTGGGACACCTGGAGTGTGGCGTACTGTGGGCTCTGGCATCGGAGGAGGCACAGTAGTGTGGTACCAGAGCCGGAACCCGGCACTGGCTATAGATAGGTGTGGTCTTGAACTGAACAAGGTCCCTCTGGGTTTATTTGTTCCTCCCTGCAGCTGTTCTTTGAAGTCTTTAAGTGCTGTGCCCATTTTACAGAGGAGGAGCTTGAGGCCCAGGTTAGTTACAACATACCCAGAAATGGGGGGGGGGATGGCAGCCATCCCAGACTTGTGGGCTTGGGTGTCACTGTTTGGTCTTTTGTATTGATAGGGACATCAGAACACTTAAGAATAACAAAAGGCAGCTATAGGAAAGCAGAGGGACCCCATAACACAGGCTGTCCTGGAACTCCCTGTGTAGACCAGGCTGGCCTCGAACTCAGAGATCCACCTGCCTTTGCCTCCTTAGTGCTGGAATTACAGGCGTGCACCATGCCTGTCATGTGAAACCCCCTTCTTTAACAAACAAAACCTATGATGATGATGACAAAAAGATAATAACAGGGCAAGATTATTACCAGCTAGTTTGTTCTTTGAAAAGGGAGGAGTGTGGGGGGGTGAGCATTACTAAAATTCACTGACTTGCTGGACAGAATAATTCAGATGATAAGGGAGGTAAGAATGATCTCGGGTATATACCAAGCATTGCTGTTTTATTGCAATCGTTCCTTCCTTTCTGGTCCCTTCCAGCATCCTCAAAGGAAAAGAGAACTTTCCCAACTAAGGAGTTCTTAAGTTGAGTCTTAGCATACTTGAGATAGGGTCCCAGCTCTATCTCTATCAGATGATTTCCCACAGTAGGAGCCCTCTTTCTTTCCCATAAAAGTTCCAGACCAGACAACAGTAATGCTTGACTTGAATCCCAGCAGAGGCAGATGGATCTCGTAAGGCCAGCCAGAGCTGCATTGTGAGTCCCAGGCAAGAATAGGAGGGAGATGAAGGAAGCATCGCTGCTGGTGGCACTAGTTGTTCAGTTCCAGTGGCTGCTGAGAAGGAGAGCCATGGGGCCACTAACATAGTGGGAAAATCTTTTAGACATTTTAGAACTAAAAGTTGGTCTGTGGGGCTGGAGAGATGGGCCAGTGGTGAGAGTGCATGTTTTGCCAGCATAAAGATCTGAGTTTGAATCAAAGCACCCACATAAAAAGCCAGGCGTGACCAAATGTGACTGTAACATCAGCTTGTCCTCCTGGTCTCTGTGGAGCACACATGTACACATGCAGGCATCACCAAGTGATTGATCTGTGTGCTCAGATGGGAAGTAGTACTGAGAAGACTCAGTTTGACCAAGTCTGTATGGTTTGGAAGAGCATCAGGCAATAGCAGCTCTTCTCGGTGGCTGTCATTTTCGCAAGGTTTGATAGCTTGTTAGAAGATGGCACGAGCCTCAGAAATAGTGTTGGCTTTTTGGTGCAGAAAGAAGCCATTCTTATTCTCGATCCTTTGTAGGTATGAAAACTGGCCTAAATCAAACGACACAATCTTCTACAGAAAACATTAAAATTGAGTTTTATATAAAAGAGGTTGTTTCTGTGGTATAGCCAGATTGTTCTGCTCAAGTTAAGTAAAAGCTGTTTTCATTCAGCAAAGGGGAATGGAGCAAAAGTGTCTGATATCCTGATCGAGTCTGAGCACCCTTGAGGAAAACTGAAGCTACTCACTCCATAGCCCAATGGGGAAGGGGCGGGGGAATTTCCTGTCTATTCTCCCCTATATTGGCTTGATAGCAGGTCCACCAGAAAAGGCTTACTCAGAGCCAGCAAGCTTTTGTCATACCCAACCTCCCTTGCTATCTACTCCCAAGCTGTGCTTGGTTCTAAGGTTTATTGAATGATACATGTCACTCTGTGACTATTCATGAAGTGAAGACCACAGATTTGACTATGCATTGTGATAGTTTTTATCTGCTTTAAGTTAGCTTTGGCTTTCAATGTGGCATGATGGGAAAGGACACCAAACTTGAATCCAAAACCCTGAGTTGAAGTTTCAGCCTTGACATTGAGTAGATGAAAGCTGCCTGGTTTATGCTGTGAAGACCCCAGCACACTCCTTACTGGAGCTGGTGAAGGTCACTGTTTTAAAGCAAGTTTTGGTGTGGCTTTGGCTGCAGAGTAGAAGCTAGTTTTCTATGGACGTCACCAGTCTGAGTAGTATAGACACCAGAGGGAGTTTTTAGTAAATCAACTGAACCGAATACTTCCCAGCTGTCTTTTTCTGCTCTGGAGGCCCCCGGTCTGAGTGGCTTACTGTTATTCACATAGGCAAGTCCCTTGTTTACAAGCAAAAACTAACTTTATATCAAACTTGTCATTTTAATTGGGCTATTTTTGTTTGTGATTTAGAGATTTCCCTGCCACATGCATACACACACACACACACACACACACACACACACACACACACACACACACGCACGCGCGCGCATGTGAACCAAAAAAAATTCATGACTTGATTTGGGGGTTTTTTCTTGTTGATGTTGGTAGTATAAGAGGGATTCAGGAGTTGATAGCTTTGAGTTTTATAAAACATTCAAAACTTATCTAAAATTCTGACGAAACATTTTTTCCTTCTAATTTTTTAACAAAAATGGAAACTCCAGCTGTATAAATAATGATTTTTGTTTGAAACTATTTCTTCCCTTGTTTTTAGAACCATCGGGGGAATTAAATTATAAATAAGTCTTGCGAAGAACAACTGTCACAGTGGAACAGATTGCAAAGTTGTCCATGCTTTGACCCTTGTCTCAGTGAGGGCACGGAGGCAGTGAGGAGCGTGGTGGATAGAGCCCGCTCTTTGTGGAGGTGCAAAGGGTTTATGCTGATACTGCTTTCTATTGTGTCATTTTATTTGTTAACTTGTTGCCCAGTTCTTTTAGGTGACTTGGACATGATATTTTTGGTTTTGTGTATGTGGGTGTTTTGCCTGCCTGTATATCTGCACCATGGGAGCCAGAAGAGGGCAGCAGAGCCACAGGAACTGGAGTTACAGAGACTTGGGAGCTGGCATGTCAGGGCTGAGAATTGAACCAGGGTCCTCTGCAGGAGCTGCCAGTACCCTTAGCCACTGAGTTATCCTTTCTTTTTTAATTAACAGACATTTTAACTTCCTAAAAATTACATTTTCTATGTGTTCATTTGCTTTTGGGCGGGGGCATATGAGTGGGTTTGGGAGTGGTGAGCATGCCTTGCATGTACATCTGGAGGTCAGAGGTTGACCCCAGATGTTTCTTTGTCAGTGTCCACCTGATTTTGAGACACTGATCACTCATCCTGGAGCTTCTATCTGTTTTTTGATGCTCTAAAATGTTTTTCTATAAGAGGTTAAGTGCTTTCTACAGAAGCAGGAAGTCTGGAGTTTGATCCCCAGTACCCATGTAAAGAGCAGGGCATGGCCAATGTATGCCTGTAACCCCAGCATCAAGAGATGATTTATTTTTATAGAGATGAAGCTCACTTGGTAGAGTGCTTCTTGGGCATGCATAAGGTCCTGTGCTCCATCTTAGCATAACATAAACCAGGTATAATGATGCTTTCATATAATACCAGTGCTCCGGGCGGATGCAGGAAGAACAGAAGTTCAAAGCCAGCCTGGCCTAATCTCAAAACAAAAAGAAATAGTTCACTTTCATTTATCTTCCATACCTCATCCTACTTAGCACTTGTGGTGGGAATGCCTAAGTCTATGGCGCTGCTGGTTTTTTTCTTTCTGTAGGTTTGTGTCTTAGTTCTGAGCAAGGACAAGTCGGCCAGCCAAGACAGAAGAGGGAACCTTGACAAAGCCTCTTGTGCTCACTGATCTTCCTCATTGTTGTATTGCAGGGATCACCCCCGTGTTATTGCACAATTGGTTCCATCACATTTCTTACAAATTTTTGTTGTTTATTTTTATGTATTGAAATCAGGTCTCTGGGTGATCCAGAACTTAATATAGGTCAGACTGGTCTCAAACTCACTGAGATCTACCTGCCTCTGTATCTTTAGTGCCGGGATTGAAGGCTTAACATCTTCGTGCTCGACCCTTGTGACGTTTGAAATTAACTTTTCTTCTAGGGGAATGTGCTCTTATGTATTATATTATCTATTAAGTTCTTCATTCCACAGATACTTAACCAGTGCATATCTTTGACAGGTATGTTACTTCCAAGAAATTGTTGCAATTATTTAACACAATTGCTCGGAAAAAAATATATAGTAACTTATATGTGTTAACATCATCTTACACGGAACATAGTTTTTCTAGAGTGTTCTAGAGGAAACAGTAATGTTAAGATTTTTATGGAAGAAATGTAGTCCTTAGTCTAAAGAACTAGGAGGGAATGTTACCTGATTTAGGGAGTAAATGGAGGAATCACGGTCAGCACAGGGTATGCTTGTTCCCTTTCTTACCTCTCTGGCTGGTTGGGAGGAAATGGGTGACACCTGTAGAGGCCCACCAGTCTTCTTTGTGCCTAATAACTGTTTTCTTTCCATGCTGGTCCTCAGAATGACTTGTTCTTGTTAGAAGTGAAAGCCACACGCTGAAGCATAAGGCTGCTCAGACTCTGCTTTCCAGATTGACTTGTGCCTAGTACTGCCAGGAATAAATTCAGTGGGCATCTTGAAGGGGAGATGTACAGATGGTTATGGAAAGGGCAGTAATCCAAGGTGGAGGATGGAAAGGTCCTGCTACACAGATGGGCAAGACCTGCCTTGGTGAGAGAGCATCTTAGGGGACTTGTACTAACTGCTTTACTTTACTGTGGTAATATAGCTGGAACATGCAGATTTAACTCTATCTTTTTATTTGGTGTGTATTTGTGTGTGTGTGTGTGTGTGTGTGCGCGCGCGCGCGTGTATGCTCTGTACAAGCGTGTGAAGGTCCACACTGTGTGTTCTCCCCAATGTTCTCCATCTTACCTTTTGAGACAGGGTGAGTTCCTGGACTAAACTCAGGTTCTGGTGTGTGCACATGCAGCATTTTACCAATGGAACTGTCTCATCAGCCCCAACATTTTTGCCATTTTAAGTGTTTTTAGGTGTAAGCTTCAGTAACACCAGATCCATTTATCCCCCTGTCCATTTCCAAAGTGTTTTTTCCCTCCCTGCCACAGACTTGCTGTTCCCTCGTGAGGTCTAGTCTATTTTCTGTTTTATGAAGTGGCCTGCTCTAGATAACTTGTACGGGTAAAATCAAACATTTGTGTGAGCAGTTTGTTTCATTTAGCACAGTGTCTTCAAGCTTCATCCATTCTTGGCATGGATCAGAACCTCGTGGTTTTTATGAAAATAATGTTCCTTTATATGTGCACCCATTTTGCTTACTGTTCCTGCATTAGTGGGTTGTTTAGGTATGGTTTCACTATTTGGGTCCCATAGAGAATGCTGTCTGGATGTTGGTATGCTTCCTTGTGTATGGGGCTGAAGAGATGGCTTAGCACTTAAGAACATTTGCTGTTCTTGCAGAGGATCCAGATTTGGTTCCCAGTACCTGTATCAGCTTATTTGGGTGTATCTCCAGAAGGAACTGTTGTCATATAATAACACAGTATGTAACTTCTTGAAGAACTGTGAAATTTTCCTGTGGTAGCCTGTCATTTTACATTGTTAATACAGTGGAGGGCCATGGCAGCAGGCATACTGAACCTGTTCAATGCTACCTGCCACTTTGACCTAATCTGCCTCATCTTCATTGGTCACCCCATCTGCCAGGATTGTTTCTGCCCTAATGAGCCCTCCTCCCCTGCTGGCTTCGGTTGTTTTACTGTTGATCTGGTTGGGTGTACTGTCTGTGAGGTGCTGGAAGGCTCTGGCTCAGCAACAGTGCACCCCTGCTCTTCAGTGGAGCAGAGTGGTGTGTGCTAACCCTGAGCCCTCCACAATCTGCCATGAGCCCTCTCATTGTCTTGGAAATCATCCCCGTAATAGGTGCAGCTTCATGCAAATGAAAAATTCATCCTGTTCTTACAACCCAAAGGAGCGGCTCCTCACATGTCAGATATTATTTTACCAATTATCTTGGTGACTCAGATGCTTCTCCATCTCAAAGCAAAGTTTAGAATAGTGTGAGCTTCTGGAATATTCAAATTTTGTGATACATTCTGTCATTCCAGCAAAAGGAAGTCTTGGGAGGAAGTTTAGGATTATTTGAAATGCTTTTACCCTTTTAATTAGCTATGTAGTCAACGTGTCCTATATCTGGACATCATTTCTCATATGGAACCATGTAGACAAAGCCTCTCCTGGGCTGGAGAAACCTCCAGTCTTTGTTTCTTTGTGTTGTTTTCTTCAACCTTGGAAGCTTTTAGGGGCAGCAGGTGGTTTGTGGCTGCCATTATTTTCTTGGCAGATAAAGAGGCTGTCAACACAGAGATCTGGATCTACCCAAAAAATCTTTTAGGGTGCCATTTGGGGGCACCATGTGGGATCCAGGCCATCTGCCTTCCTTTCTGTGACCAACCGCTGTGGACATTCCCCAGGTCCAGGGCGACCTCTTGACACTTTAGTTGTTCTTTTACTTACAGAATCATGGCGCTGGGTCCAAGTGGACCCACAGTGCTAAACATTCAATCAGTTCTTCTTTATACTTTACCCCTTACAAAACACATAATCTGAACCCGGCAGTTGGGGACCATTTTTACTAACATGTTTAATAAAATTAATTGTAGTACTTGATACTATGTGAATTCCAGTAGGGCTGTCTTTGACAAGTTATGTGACGTGTGTCTGCCGCTGCATGACTTCTGAAAACTAACTAATGGTGCCTTCATTTATTTGATGTGCATTTCCAGTCAGTCTCTGTTGTTTATTAGCGTTAGAATGGCAGGGTGATCTGTCAGCTGAGCCACCAGCCTTGGAGGTAAAGTCTACGTGTCAGCGTCCCCCAATACCTTAGTCACTTTTAACATGACACACGTTTGCAAAACAACACACTGTGTTAACAAGTTCATTTCAGTTGAGACAATCTTTCCATGGCCCAGGCTCGTCTGCTCTCATTCAGTACGTAACCCAGCCTGGCTTTCCTCCTGTCCCCACTGTAGCTGGGCTGCTATCTGTGAGCCACTGTGCTCAGTTAACTAGTTGATAAAGTAAGCTTGCCTCGGGTCCTTGAGAATAACATTTCTGTATAGCTACAGAATTGACACTGAGATGGATGAATGGTGTTGGTCCTTAGCTCATTCCTCCTGAAAAGAATATCTAGCACCCACCATGATCCTTAGTGAACTCCTAAGTACATTAACTGTCATCTTTTCGGATAGGTGGGTTGCACTATGTTTTGCTGTCCCACTTGTGTGTATTCTTCTTAATAACTCCGTGCCCAGAAAACGGAGCCGAAAGCCAGTCCCATCCCTTCAGGTTTCACAGCTTGTTTGTATGCTCATTTACAAGCAGAATCCCTGGAAATTAAATGTTATGTCAACCACAGCAGCAAAGCAGAAAACATATTTTCTTAACTGTTTGATGTAAGACTTTGTTATTAAGTCTTGGGAAAGGTTACGAATTAGTTCCAGGGCCTTGGGAAGTCCCCTTGAGTCATGGACGGGTGTGGTAGCATTGAGATGCAGGCCTCTAGAGCCACACAGATGCAACTCTTTGGTCTGTTTGTCCTCAGGCCCAGCACAGCTATTCTAGTACTGTAGGCTTTAGAGCTGACCTGCATTGACCTGGATGTTTCTAGTCATCTGGGTCTTAAGGTCTTTTTCATTAGGGTGGGGAGGGAGTCAGAACACAGTGACTTAACTCCTTTCAGATAAGCGTTCCTGATGATCCACCATGTCGTCTTTGGAAAGAATGATGTTTATCTTGTCTTCTCAGGATTTCAAGGCTTTACGAACACTAACCATCAATCATTACCCATAGTTAATTGGATGTAGGAAACCCCCTGGAATACTAAAATGCACAGGTGCTCAAGTCTCTTACCTAAAACTGTAATTCTATGTGTACACTCTCTCATACTTATTTATTTATTTATTCATTCATTCATTCATTCATTTGTGTGTGGGGTGTTTTGCTCAGGGGTGTGGGCCTGTATAGAAGAGGATGTTGTGTCTCTTGGAACTGGAGTTACAAGTGTGTGTTAGCTGCCTGGTGTGAGTTCTGGAGC
>PVIH01014967.1:0-51480 GCA_004025045.1 Sigmodon hispidus
GAAGAAAAATGACCAGATGTGTTGGGAGGGGGAAGAGACCTTGAATAAGGATATATAGGGAAAGCTGAACACAAAGAAAATATATGTGTAGCAATCTTATTTGTATTTCTACCCTTGATAAGTCATGCTTATGATTCTTATCCTCTGTATAGTTATTGTTAACTCTTCTGCATTTTAAATTCTTTTTACTTTTTTTTTTGATAAATACAAAATAAAGAAGAAAAAAAAAAAAGAGTGGGGCTCCAAGTTCTTTTGTAGTATGTCTGGGAGTGTGTTAAAGATGACAGCAAGGTTCTCCCTGGTGCTGTTTTTGTTTGTTTGTTTGTTGTTTTTAAATATATAAAATGCCTCTAGACTTCCAATGCAGGACATGAGAAATCATCTGTCTAAAGAGCCAGAATTAATTTCAGTTTTCTTTCTTCTTTTATGCCTCTCCCAGACAGTAAAGATTGTATCCTGGAGCCGCTTTCCCTGCCAGAAAGTCCAGGTGCCTCCACCGATTTAGAAGGGCCTCCATGTGTGCCTTGTATTTTCTGTGAAGAACATTTTCCCGTGGCTGAACAAGACAGACTTTTGAAGCACATGATTATTGAGCATAAGATTGTCATAGCTGATGTGAAGCTGGTTGCAGATTTCAAAAGGTAAATTTTGGTTTGTCTATAAAAGAATTAAGTTTGTTCTTGACTGGAGGATGTTCTATCCTACACAGAGAGCAATCTATACACAGATATGGAAGGTCACGCTCAGGGTTTTTTCTCTAGTTTTTTTTAGTTCAATCTTTTATTAATGAGCATATAAATCATTAATTGAAACATGTTATATATTTTCTACTGAGGAGACTTCATAGTAGTTGCTAACTTAGGTCATTACAAAGAGCATAAAATTTTGAGACTATGAAAAGGCTCCATTTCATTGGAAAGTAGCAGTATCTTTAACATAATATCAGTGCAGATTATCTCTCCGGCCACCCATGTTACTTCGAGGAAGCAACCTCATGCTTGCCATGGATCTTCTAAGGCAGCAGGCTGTATTATTAGCAGCAGAGAAGACTAGGAAACAGGCAAGCCTGGACTGCAGTTTGGGCCTGGGAACCTTTTAGCCTTGTAGTATGAAGCGAGCAGGTTAATGTAAGCACTGCTCTCTTGTCGGTCAACTGGGAATAGCACTTGCCTGTGTTGTGCTGTGTAGCTAATATAGCAAAACCAAAATTTGTCTTTTGATTAGTGGTGAAACTACAATCTTGCAGCTATACCTTCCATTTTCAGTGGGCCTTTATACTAGTTTGAAAACCTAATTATCATTTATGTATAAGATTTGTTTTTCTAGAAAATTTTATTCAAGTTTCCTCTTTATCTAGATTTTTAAAGTTGGAATAGCCACTATCCCTGTTGGAGTCAATCCAGCTGTTCTTGTTTCTAATGTCCTCCCGAACTGTCTAACACCAATACAGAATATACCCACCATCCTTCTGTGTACACACAGACCCTGCATTCATTCACCCCGTATAGTTATCTTTTTACTAGACTTTGATGTTGCCTGGTCATGGAATAGAGCAAGAAAATGTGAATGATGTGTGTCGCCAACTGCTAAACTAATTTCTTACATTTTTTCAGGACCAATATATTGAGCATCTCCTTCCCCTTTGTTATTCTATATTTTTAAATTAAAGGGAAATGGTCAGGATAGTTGTTTTTAGAATATTATGAGAGGCTTGCTAAATATAATATTTTTTAAAGATGTATTTAAATCTATTTGTTTAAGACACTTAAGCTAGACACCTTCCAACTCTTCTTCAAGTAACCTTAACAGGATTATTAAATGGGTGTGTCTTATTTTACTTGGCTTTTCTTTGTTATAAAATGATTTGTTTACTCTTAAACCACATAAACAAAAATTACTCCTTGTGAACTGCAAGAAAGTATAACCATCTATCAATGGTAACTGAAAAGGGTTAGGACTTTGTTTTCTCTTCTGCCCTTGAGATCTGAGGAATGTTTAGATCAAAATTTATCTTTTCTCTTATCTTTACAATTTATGTGTTTAAGTAACAGTAATTATAGTTACTAATCTCTTATTATTGGCATTAATGTTACTGTTAATATATGGGCAGAACTATCAAGTTACTTCACTGGGTCTTGGGACTTAGGAATCAATAAATAAATGTTGAGAACAACCACTCACTAAGTGTAGCTAACCAGTAAAATTGCATGCTTCTTAATAAAGAAAAAGATACATGTGAAATGTATTTTGTAAAATGTATAGTTAAGATGTATTTTAAATGTAAAATTTTAGTTCTTTCTTGCCAAATTCACCTCTTTGTTGTGGACTATTAAGATATGTTACATTTGTTTCTACTGTGGAGCATTTGATTTAATGTTGCAAAGATGTGTTGCATTCTTTTATGTTGCATTAGTTTAACTCTGTGAAACTGTGTTAGCTGTGCCTGTCTAAAACACCTGTGTCTGACAGATCACTAGCAAGGCAGAAAAAGGATGGGTGGGATTGGGAGGCAGAGAAAATAAATAAAGGAGAAAACTGAGGAGAGAAAAAACTAGGAGCAAGAAAACAAGAACTCCATGGGCCACCCAGCTACACAGCAAGCCACAAAGTAAGGAGTAAAGAAAGATATACAGAAATAGAAAAAGGTAAAAGCCCAGAGGAAAAGTAGATGGAATAGTTTAAGAAAAGCTGGCTAGAAACAAGCCAAGCTAAGAACAGGCATTTATAAGAAAAAAATTAGATTCCATAAGTGATTATTTGAAAGCATAGTAAAGAGCAAACAGCCAAAGAGTAAAATAAAACAACCAACAACATTCATAATTAAGTAAAATTTTCACTCACAGAAAGTAAAAATGAGATTAATTTGGAATGACAAAAAACATGTCTGAGTAAATTCTTTTGTTGTTAAGATTTATTCATTCATGCATTCAT
Organism: Sigmodon hispidus; assembly: GCA_004025045.1. Classification (NCBI taxonomy): domain Eukaryota; kingdom Metazoa; phylum Chordata; class Mammalia; order Rodentia; family Cricetidae; genus Sigmodon; species Sigmodon hispidus. The sequence continues at coordinate 2,932 of PVIH01014967.1, forward strand.
TTATTATGTAATAATGTTCTACCTACATTATGCCTGCATGCCAGAAGAGGGCACCAGATCTCATTACAGATGGCTGTGAGCCACCATGTGGTTGCTGGGAACTGAATTTAAGCCTCTGGAAGAGCAGCCAGTGCTCTTAACCACCGAGCCATCTCTCCAGCTCCTGAGTAAGCTCTTGTTTCTTTAAAGAACATTTTTAAAATATTCAGTCTTCTATGAATAACTTCATATAATTTAATGGAACTAAAAGTTCTTCTCAAAAACAATCATTGACTGTGATCAGTTAAATTAGAGTCTTCTCAACACAGTGTGACTCACTCCAGCCTTCAGAAAAGGAATTACAGAGGGTTGTGGAGGTAGCAGCAGTGAAGAGCTTTGGTTGACACAGATGGATTCCATCTTCTCAGAGAAAATCTAATCCTTCTAAGCACAAGTCCTAAAGGTTTTCAACAAGGTCTCACTGTGTAGCCCAGGCTGGCCTCAGGCTCACATTACTCTTCTCCGAGCTTTTAAATTCTAGGATTACAGAAATATACCACCACTACAGCCTTACCTTGTGTGTTATAAAAAGTAAACCATAAATTTTCACGTTAAACATAGTTGACATTATTTACTGAAACAAAGTAAGAAGTATAAAACTTCCTTGGGCAGAGGAAATAAAACAAGACTGAAAAGCTCCCCTTTGAGGCCACTTAACAGTCATTTAGAGTGAACTATATTGGTAGATAAAATTGTGCCAGAAGATAAATATTAACTCTGTAATTTTCTATATGCTACTTGTATAACAACCATATTTCAATCTTTTATGACTTTATCAGTATTTATACAAACCATAATGCAGGCCAAAGCAGGCAAAGATTCTGCTACACATATTTTTTGTATGTGAGAAAGAGTTTCATAGGAAACTATTTGAAATTCTTTTCAACAAAAATATTTGTTGATACCAATTACATTTGTGGCTTTTTAATAAACTGTTGATATGCTATCATGATTGTCATCTCAATAAAGAATTCTTACCACATATTTCATAACAGCCTTTATATACTTTATAGCTATAACTGTAACTTTGAATAAACTGGAGAAGTAGAAAAATGAAGACAAGAAGTACTACATATTCATATAACTCTGAAAAATATGTCCTAGTTTGGGGTAGAACATTCCCCATCCTCTTTCCTGTGTTTGTGAGTATGTGTGTATCTGTCTTTCTTTCTATGTGTGTCATGTACTTGTTTGTTTACAAGTATGTGGGGGAATGCATCCATGTTGTGTGATGGTCAAAGGTCAACATAAGGTGTCTTTGCCCGGTGGTCTCCACGTCAGTCTTGAGACAGGGTTTTTCAGTGATTTAGACAGGCTGACTGGTCAGAAAGCTCCAGATGTCTGTCTTCGTCCATGAACCCACTCTAGCACTGAGGTTTACAGATTCAGGTGCACAGTTTTTATGGGTGGTAGGTACCTAAGCTCAGGTCTGTGTGACAGATGAGCTTCTTTCCTTTCTCTTTTCCTCTCTCCCACGTCCTCTTTTCCAGCTTAGTTATCTAATAAAGAGAACAGGAATACCTGTGTAGAGTATCAAGGAATGGAAATTGTTGAAGTTGGCAAGGAAATAATGATTTATCTTTCTTAGATACATGTCTTATATTATCTACCTTGAGGGATATGCTATCCCTTCCACATCTAAGGAATGTGGAAGCCAATGAGTTAGCCAAATATGCAGTCTTTATGATTCAAACTGAGCTGGAGCTTAGCGTTGTCAGAGTTATTCTGTAAGGAATGCTTCTCCTCCACTCTAAGATCACCAGGGCAGTTAGATATGAGAAGCAAGAACTAAATCCATGGTTCTGTCCTGCTCTTATTCATTGGCTTCTCCTTGTTTATCCTAGTCTTCCTGATGGTGTCCATTTTATTTATTTACCAACTCATATCATGGTTCTCTTTTTCTCAGATATCTCTCTAGAGACTTTCTTTCTAATCCATTAATCCCCTGTCCAATAATCCAATGATAGTGGCAACTAAGCTAAAAGAAGAGGAAGAGGAAGTCAGATATATGGAGTTGCTGGCTAGGGAACACCAGCCAAGTCTCCAACGACTCTCCCACATTCTTGCAGCATTGACTTTGAGCCTACTCTGGCAGACCACTGCTAGCTGCTATATCAAGCCATTTTAAATGTCCAAATTCCTACCCCTTTCTATGTTCTTTTAGTACTTCAGTAAATTTAAATTTGGGGGGGTGGAGTATGAAGCTTTGGTTCTTTCGTTTAACTTGCTTTTCTTACCTGTAATACGTATATTCCAATAAACTGTCAACTGCAGGATCAACCTTCACATTTCCTTTCTCCTCATGAAGAAGTCCACATTCTCCTGTTGGTGCCCTTTGGTCTATGAAGTAGCATTATAGTTATTCTTGGTATAATAAATACACTGAAGGAGGAGCAACTTGGTTGAATTATGTGATCTTACTTTGTCTTTCAGCACATGTACAGGGCTTGGTTCTGATTTACTTTTAATAAGTTTAGCCCATATGCTACTTCTAACTGTGCTCATTAAATATAAGATGTTGGCTCAGCTGTTTTTCCAAAGGCTTCGTTTCATTTATTTTAGGCACAGTATGGGCAGTTAGACTTTCTGTCTAATTATGCAGATGTTGACCGTGCTGTTATTTCACTCTGCTAAAGATGACCACTCAATCTTCTCTTTATCCCTTTGGGCATCATAAGCCTATTTGTCTCTCAATTTTTTAGATTTATTTGTTTTTATTTTATATGTATGAATGTTTTACCTACTTGTGTGTCTGTGTATCACAGGTATACCTGATGCCTCCAGAGGCCAGAAGAGAGCATCAGATCCCATGACTGAAGCTACAGATACTTGCGAGCCACTATGTCAGTCCTGGAACTCAAAGCAGGATTCTCTGAAGATCATACAGTGCTTTAAACTGCTCTAATCCCCTAATTCTTATATTTTAAATACATGTAAACCATAAAGCTATTTTAGAAAACTTCATTATCACAATAAAATAATTCGCCTTAACCATGTGTGATAGCACTTGCCTGTAATCCCAGAATTTAGAAGGTGCAGTCCCAAAAATCAGGAATTCAAGTCTAGCCTCAAAAACATAGTATGTTCAAGACTATTCTGAAATATGGAGCCTGTCTCAAACAAACAAACAAACAGACCCTTTTTTAGATTTATAACATTCCTGTTTATTGACTTTCAAAGTCATAAGGTTTAATCATTCCCATGCCTTTATAGGGTACTTTGATTTTATTAACTATACAGCTCATATATCTACAATGCCTCACGGCCTTTTTCTTCACATATTCTCCAGCAGTTTCTGTTAACATCTGCTTTTTAGTATGGGTATAATTAGGCATTCTTGTATGGTCCTATCATTTTAAGAGTTGTATATTGAGTCTCATCATCCTTTTGAATATCATTTCGTAGGTACATTTTATATTGGAGGAAAAGGTTCACTGAACAGCCCATCACAGATTTTTGTAGTGTGATAAGAATCAATTCCACAGCTCCATTTGGTAAGTGCATATCTTGACTTTCCACGTAAATCAAAAATTTACACAAATAATTTCACTCTCTTAAATTAAACTTGCTTTCACTTGCATGACAGCTGAAACTAAACTGATGTTTTTATTTTGCTTTACTTGAATAAATCTATGTCAGAATAAGTATACCAGATACTAATGGACGGAGACACACACACACACAGGTAGCTACAAGCTGACATTAGCCTCTACTACTCTTTACCTTTTTTTTTTTTTTTTTTGAGGCAGAGTCTTTCATTTAGCCCATCAATGAGCATAATCAGCTAGCCAGCAACACCCAGGTATGAAGCATCTCAGGCTCTTATGTGAGTCTTGAGGATCCAAATGGAGGTCTCCTGCTTGCATAGCAAGCACTGCGCTGACCAGGCATCCCCACTGCTTCAGATCATGGTTTTAAAGAAGTAAACACTCTACCCTCCCCCCAAAAAAATTCTCATTTATTGTACTAATCTCTCAACAGAAGAACAAGACAACTATTTTTTGTTGTGTGATGTGTTACCAGAAGATAGAATACTCAGAGAAGAGCTTCAAAAACAGAGATTGGTAAGAATTTTAAAGTATGAATAGTACGTTAGAAATACATACAAAAATCATTTTTGTTATTCTCTTTTTTCCCTTTTATTTAAGGAAATTTTACACAAAGTAAGAGACTACATGTACATGTCTTAAAACAAAAAACAGTATTCACTTGGCTGAAGGCTAAGGTATTGATAAGCAATGCAGAGAGGAACCTTGACTTGGTTTCCTGAGTTATCCCCACATAAAGAGTCTGTATGTATACCTTTGTGTAATTCTAAATGCTTAACACACATCCAGGTCAGCAGTCAGGGAGTTGCCCTCAGCTAATCCAAGTGGAATTGATTACCCTTTTTCTTCTTCTTTTCACTGAAATGTGCTATGCACGAGCATTTTCTTTATTCTCTGTTAAGAATTCAATGCAAGGTTCAATTGACATAGTAGAAGCCTTTCTTATATTATTTTATCCATAAGCAAGCAAATCTGAAAACTTCAGCATCTCTATTCCTTAAAAAAGATAGCAACACATAAAAACATAAAAATTTTATCTTTGTAAGTTGGTCGTGCATAATTTTAGTTAAAAGCACTGTTTCCTAGTTATGATTCACCTTGACTGTTACTTGCAATTGGCTTACTTTTCATTAGCAATTTTTCATAAGACTTTCTTTTATCTTTAGATATGATTAAATACATTATGATGAGATAGTGAATATCTGTGCTACATTCTTGAGAAACCTAGAATGAAAATAAGTTTTATAATACTTATAGATTATTAGCATTGGATAAAAATTCCTTGAAACACATTTTATTTTGTAAACATCTCTAATTATTTTTACCAGTAAAAGAGAGATGACATTGTTTGATTTGGGTGTTCATGTAAGAAAAGTGCCTCTTCTTTATGGTAAGCCCAGTGGAGAGACAGGACTTCCTAAGTTGCCTTCATCTCCCTTAACAGTGTCTTATGTACTTTGCCAAGCAAGGGTTAACTTACTGTCTTGTTGAATGAACTTCATAATTGTTAATATCTATATGTTTTCTTGCTTTTTGCATACTGTGGCCTTTGTCAAGAATGATCAAGCATTTTTGTTTCTTTATATAAATTAAAACCCTGCCACTTCAGCCATTGCTCTCCTGCAGAGGGGAGAATCTTTACCATAGACAGACTCGGGCCCTGAAACTTATTCATAAGATATAGATGAACTCTTTTACATTGTTTTACAGTCTGAAAGAGTAATATTTTTGAAGAAAGTAAGCATTATGGTGGCTGAAAAGGACAAAATACAAGTGAAAATGTAAACTACTGTTATGCGTAGAATCCCTGTTTCACCTAATAATTATCCAAAGAATCCCAAGGTATATCTCACATGACAAGTGTGTAGATAAGAATCCACATATCTGTTCTCAGTGACAGATAAGGTAGAGTAGCTGACAGAGTTGTGAAGACTGAGTGAAGCAGTACATGTAATACTCCTAGAATAATGCATGGTGTGTGGATGCACTTGGGCAGTGTTAGCCAGAAACAAAAGAACAATAAAAAATACCATGTCTTACGTATTGGGATGTAAGAAGATGACAATCTCTAAAGACATCAAGAAAGGTGTATTTGGATCTAAAGGTTCAAGGTGTATCTGAGAAAGTAGAATGACTGAATTTGTCTGAGCTGGGAGCTGCAGGAGGCAAACTGATACAGGAAGGTAGTGCTAAACTATAGAGACTTTGGTGCTAGGAACATTAGCTGCATGATGATATCAATCCATTATGTGTACTTCTTACCTATCAGTCATAAGAAGATAATGAAGGTAGCTGTGTGAAAGGCATTTTAAAGCTGCCAGATTCTGAGAAAGAGCAAACCTACGTGGAGATACAGAAAGATGTGAACAATTCCTGAGCACCAGCCATATGCCAGGTCTTTCTGTGGGTCTGATAGCACTGTGAGGTCATTCTGTGGTGAGGAAAGATAAAGTTACTCAGACTCAGAGAACAGATGAGAAATGGAGCTGGTACTTCAGCTGTGCCTTCCCAGCATGGCTATTTGCTGAGCATCCTGCATGCCTTATACTGTTTTTTTTCTGGGTTTGGGGAATCACTGTCTTGGATGTTCCTGGTGTGATAGTACTGTGTAAGAAGGTTCAGTTTTGAGTTGGCGATAAGAAATGCAGACATTTTCAAATGTTCATCTAAAGGGAATCTTGTCCAGAGCATCAATCCACAGTTAGAGAGATTAGCTAAGAGACAGGAAGACAGATTAAATTTGCAATCACCCCACTTTCTGCTCCATCATGTGGAAGCTTCAAGTTAGTATGATTGGTCCTTCTTAAAGAGCTGGCAATGCTCATAAGATATCACTTGTATATAAAACTGATTTTCCATTAATAGCACACATTTCTGGGGAAAATATCTAAAACAATCAAGTAAGACAGTATTCAACAAAATAACAATATATTATTTTTTCTGAAACGATTAATACTTTAAAAATAATACTAAATAGTTACCAAAAAAATAAAAATAAAGGCATGTTTTCATCATACTTTAGATCACTCAATATCATTTATGTCCTTGATCTGTAAGAACATCAGGACTGGTGGAAGCCCACCTTTTTAATCTTAGTACTCGGGAGACAGAGTTGGGAGGATCTCTGTGAGTACAAGGACAGCCTGGTCTACATAGTATGTTCCAGGACAGCCAGAGCTACACAGAAAATGCCTGCCGTGGGAGGTAGGGAGGGGGGAATCCATGAGAAACTGATACCCTCACTCCACCACAGTTTGCTTGCTTAATATTGATATCAGTTATACTTTATCAAATAAGCCCCCCTTTATTAGTCAGAGTTTCAATCTAGTTTCCAGAAAATGTACTATAAGATAACCAATTTGCTTTACCATATGGAACATGAAGTCTGGTCTATGTGAATGAATTCAGCTTAGTATCACCTCAGCTCCATGAGAGGAACACACAGAGTCATCTGTGTGGAGTTTCTGCTGCTGAACCACATCAGTAACTGCTTGCTTATATCACATCACCCCTTAATGTTTATTCTTTCCGAAACTCCAAGGAAAGCATTGAGTTTCCATGTGCTGTTAGTTCAAAATGACTCTGTTCATGTTGGTTTGCATGTTTGCTTATTGTGTGTTTGGGTTTTTAGTTTTGTTTTTTTTTAATTTAATTTTGCTCTTAAGATTGGGTCTTGTTATGTACTGCAAGTTTAATCAAACTTTATAAACCTTTATTAGCTACCCAAGTGGTAACCACCATCCAATGTACCTTCTGGTCTCTTTCAAGAAAAGTACTAATTTTGTATTGAAATCTCCTTCCACATTCCTTGCTCTGCTGCTCAATTCATGTTTGTGTTTTTTCTGTTTCGGCATGAATATATGAGTAATTTTAGGTTTATAGACTCTAAATGAGTTAACATTAAAAAGTCCTGACCATAGACTTAAGGTTTGGACAATTTATCTTTTTATACTGTATTTGAAGCCTCTCCCCACCCTGATTTCTTGCCATTTGCAAGCTCCCAGATGTCTGTGTGCAAGAGTTTGATTTCTACTTGACACTTCTTTGAAATTGTTTTTAGCTGTATTCTGAAGGAGCTACAGAGTTGGAAAAGTCCTGAAGGGTCTGAAGAGCCCACACACCTCGTTTAGCTTCCTGTTGAAAGGCTTTTCCCTTGATCTTCTTTCATTATTCTGTCTCTCATCTGTCTGGGTTGATGTTCTCTGATAATTGTTTTAACTCTCTAGTTTTAAACAGCTCTCAACCCTCTCAGTGTATGCACCTTCATGATGATCTCCTCTATGCTGAACGCCTGCCTGGTGCTGATGGAAAGCAGGCAGAGTAAACAGCCATTGATTCAGCTGCTCTCTTCGGAACCTGGCTCCAAGTTTCCCTTTATCAGCCATTTCTATGCTGATTTATCATCAGCATTTTAGGCTTAATGTATCTAAAGACAGGACTTCCTTTCCCTGAACCAGAGCCAACTGCTTACCTACTCTCCTCTTCTCACGAAGTTAACTCACCATTCTTCTGGTCCTCCATTTGGAAATTTCTAGAATTGATTTCACTCATCTGTTTCTTCACCACCATACTTACCTGTCAAGTCCTGTGAGTTGCAGGTAAATCCCACATCCTTCCTTACAGCCCTTGTACTTTTTCTTAGCCTTGTCTGCAGCCCACTTCCATACCAACTATGACTGCTTCCAGGCAGAAATATTAGGAAAATTAAACACATCACTCCATCTTCTTCTTCAGTCTCTACAGTGTTCTTTGTCAAGTATGTATTCTTGAACTTTGGGACTCAGGCTGAATTTCCAGTGCCCTTTCTCTTCTTTCTTCCAACTGCTGTATGTAGACATGTAACCAACACATAATCTTCTTCCAGGCACCATTCTAGCCGGCATAACAGAACATGAAAACAGCGGCAGCCCTTGCCCTTGTGGGGCTGCTGCTCAAATGAAGATCCTACTTGTCTGGCTCACTTTTACCCAGACATGTCCGATCCTTTTAGGACTCTGCTTTACAAACCAGGACCAGCAGCCCCACCTTGCTTTCTTAAATACATATCTTAGATCGTATTATTTGAACTCATACTTTCCAAATATTTTCATTGATGCCACCTGTCAGAATTGGTGACATCTTCTAAGCTCTAATAACATACTCATTATTTTGGGTTTTCATTTTAGTGTTTAAAAATCTACCTTCTTATGGCCAGGTGTGTGGTGATGTATGCCTCTAATTCTAGCATTTGGTAGGCAGAGGCAGGCAGATCTCTTGAGTTCAAGGATAGCCAGGGCTGCAGAAACCCCATCATGAAAAACCAAAATATCTCTCCCCCCCCCCACCTTTCTTGATGGGTCAGGTACTTCTGAAAGGTTAGGACTCTCAGTCACTTTTTTGTGATCTCCAAGCTTGAAGGTGTTAGATCTATATAAAGCCATATGTATAAGTCAAATGTACCTGGATTAAAAAAAAAAAAAAAAACAGGAAAGAACCAAGATAGACATACTTAATCAGTGAATTATATTTTTTCCATTTAAAGGTAACAAACAAATCTCCTTTCTCTTTGCCTCCAGGAGAAAAATATGTGAGATTCATAAACTCTCAGTGGGAGACATAGCTTCCCTCAGCTGGGAGGAGGGAATAGCACAAACTGTAGAGGGTTCTTATACCTTTGGTGGTGTGCCTCCCCTTTAATGACTGAGCCATCTCTCCGACCCAGAGAAGAATTTTCTAATAACTGTTATAAATGACAGCTTGTGACAATGTTCATGACAACTATAAATAATTTATGAAAATTTTAACCTGCATAGCAACTTGATCCTCTGGAGAGAAAGTGTGCTTTGTTTTTAATCCTATTTCATATGTCTTACCTCACTCCCCAATAAAGCAACAAAATGAAATTACATGTCTCCCACTGAGAAGGTTTTTCTTTCCTATGCCACTTCTTTTTTAAGTCTTACAGACTTTTAGCAGATGATAATATTATTTTAGATCAATCTCCTTAAATTAAAATATAAAAACATTTCTATAGCTTTCTCATATAGTGCCTGGCTCTATAGGACATCTGGAATAAATGTTCCCTAAGTAGGCATAGGATGGCATTTCCTAGTGAATAGAACATGGTTAGTAACCATCCACCAGAAATCAAGTCAACGTGAATGGCCATTGAATGATTTTAACCTTGGGATTAATTATGAGTTCAGAGCCTGAAAAATATTTATCTGCATCCTAAAGTTTACCATTTTGAACTTGTTCCTCTGATGACTAAAATTTACAAGTTATTTTCATATGTACATTTTGCTGTATGGAGTTGGGAAGGCAGTATTATTGTTGCTATTTTGATGGACGGACAAGGTCAGAGGTGTTAGGAGATGGTGCAATCCTGGCTTTTAGTAAACCAATAGGAAGCAACTTGAACTATTTTCTAACCCCAGGCATCCTCTATCAAGTCTGGTCTCCCTTCCTAAGTAAATGTCTTCATTTTAAATTGACATTTATTAGAAAAGAACATAAATGCATTTGTAAAGGCGTGTTTTCATTGAAAATTTTTAAAAGAAAATCTGATTTATTATTATCTTGGATCAGCATTAGATAGGAATTTTATTCCCTTGGACCTAAACTGCTTTTATTTTCTTTTAAAATTTGAAGACTGAGTTTTCAGACTTTCTCTGTCTGATAGAAAAACATGGGCTGTGGCTGACCTGAGGCTAACCAGCCAATCCCATCTCAGGCAGATAGCACTATCCCGAGACACACCATGCTTATAACTAACTCTCTTTTATCTGTGGTCAGAAATATGAGCATTTTACAGTCAGTCAATGCTATGTATTCCGTTTCAAAATTCTCTCTATTTTTACCTATGCTAGGTCATTTTATATGTTTATTGAAAACATGATAATAGCTTTTTAGCTTTCTCAGATCTTTAACTCTTCTACTTTTATATTATCCTACACATCTACCTTTTTATGATGATCTTCTGTATCTTGTGAATGCTTCATACACTTTCTGTATTTTTGTTCTTTGCTTGGCTGGCAAGGGCGAGACATATTACTGTAGACTGCATTGAGTTCTCAGGTTCCTTTTGCTCACCTCTCCTGTGCTGTGATTATAGGCATGCACTGCCCCTGGATCCAGAACATTTTTCAGATGTTCTATCTGTTGTCCCTTCCCCACTGTTCCAAAGCTGCCTGATGAGACTCACCATCCCCTATAGCAAGCAGATGGTTATTGACACTTTCACTGCAGCTTCAGAAAGGGTGGGAGGTACTGATGTCTTTTAAAAAGGTGAAATATTAGTCAGATTAAATCTCGTGGATTTGGAGGAGGAAAACACTATCCAGTAAGTTCCCCCCGAGGAGTATGGGCATATCTCCATGTTACAGTGCCGTGTGAAAACTTGGGCTTAATCCTCAGCCCTGCAAAATTGGAGGGGAGAGTGGGAGAAATGGAAGGACTATCTCTGCATTTTCTGTTTGATTTTTTTTTTTTTTTTTTTTTTTTTTTTTTTTTTTTTTTTTTTTTTTTTTTTTTGCTCACTGACATAGATGGTCTTGTTTGTTCATTAAAATGCTTTGATTTTTGTAACAAAGATGATTTTCCATTTGAGTCACAAAATGATGAGAAAGCTTTATTATTTTTATAAAAGCATATGACACCATTGATAATCCTTGATAGTCATTCCTGTCTCTGCTGTGCTTTTGGTACATTAAATACCTTTTATGAGAAATGTTGCTTTGGCCATAAAGTTTTTTACAGATTATCCTTTCCTAGTACCATTTAGGACCTTTGACACTTGAAGAGAATTCTTTTGTGGAAATGGGATTGCAGCTTTCTATCAAGTCGAAAGGCTTCTAAAATGTTTAGATAAACTATGGTAAGCTACACTGTGAGACCAGAAGTGTGCCAACATCTCTACACACAACTGATCCATGGTCAAGCTCTAAGCTTAAATTAGTAAAATTTATCGTGCTTTTCTGATTCTGCATACTGGGGCTTACACATAAGGATTGTGATTGGGAATTTTAAGTTTTGCCTAATGAGATGCTCAGAGGGTGAAGCACTTGTTGCTGTACAGGCTTGATGACCTGAGTTTAATCCCTGGAGCCCATGTAATTACAGAAGGAGAGATTCAGTGCCACAAAGTTGGCCTCTAACCTCTGCATACCACCATGACGTGTGCACAAGCACACACATATACACACTTTTTAAGTAAAAGGAAAAAATGAGTACTTTGGTACTTGCCTTTCATCCTCTCTCACCATGTCTCACCCAGGCTGCTTGCCCGTATACTCCAGCCATCCCCCGTGTGTCTCTGCCACCCACACACCCCAGGCTCTTTCTAATGCCAGCGTTTTTGCTCTTAGTGTCTCTTCCACTTGCTGTATTGCCGTCCAAAACTGTGCAGCTTTTCCGAAGGGGAAGGGAGATTTTTTTTGGAGAAGATGGTATCCACGGCAAGAGTCTAAACAGCACTGCAGGCTGACATGCACTGCAAGTGCTGAAGAAAGATGATGGGCAGTGGCTCAGTTCACTGAAACAATTTAGGAAACAGAAACCTTCAGTGAAGAATTAACGTTCACTATTAGCTATAATGTTGTGGAAAGTAAACACTTAGGAGTGTATTGATTGGTTAATTTATTAGCAGTTATTACTGGGTAAGGAATCTATGTGAAGCCAACGTTATGGCCAGATAGAAGCCATAAGTTGCAGTGCTCTAACATGAAACCTTTGGTCCTCAATAAGTGGCATTTGTCTTAAGCTACTCAACTATCCAAGTCAACTGTTTAATCAAAAATCAAATACCACATCATTTCTGTGTGTTATTTCAAGTCTATTTATTCACTTGTGTAATAGGAGAAGGGAAATCAGGGCATGGGTATCAATCAACCAAGCATCTCTATCCCTCTCTCGGCTGTAACACCTGTGTTAGCTCTCTCCGTTCCTTAACAGCAATTTTTAGTTAGTTATTCAGATGTTTGATGAATGAAATTTTTCTTTTTAAGTCAACTACTTTTCTTTCCCAACATAAATTTTTATTGATTATTCAAGAATTTTATGCAATGCACCCAATCACACTTGCTTTGCATTCCTCCCAGATCCACACCCCTTGTCCCCTCCTCCCAAGTACAATTTGTGTTACCCATGTACTCATTGGAGCATGGTCAGACACTCAGGTGCCAGGCCCTTAAATATAACTGACTTCTTTCCCAATCCCTTGCCAGAAGCTATCAACTGTAAAGAGCCACACTTCGGCATCCTGATCACAATTTTAAGGACTCTTTCAAGGGCTTCCTTTCTAGACTGTTTCTTTTTTTGAGGGTGGGGAAAGGTTGTCACAGCCGCCTTCAATGTCTCATTCTCACTTAGGAGTCTGAAATCATCAATACAACTACAGCAGAAACTTCCTTACTCTTAACATCTAACATTGGCGTGGATCATGGGCTACCCGGAGGGGCACTTCATGGTCAAAGCACAGTGTTTTCTAGACTGCCTTTCCTCTTTTACATCGTGTGTTTACTGGAGTGAGGCATGTACCATACTCACATGTAGAGGTTAGAAGTCTGTGTGGAACTGAACTAGGTCATCAGGCTCCGTGGCGGCAGGACCTCTGCTTGCTGAGCTGTCTCACCAGCCTTCTGTTCTGAACTTTTATTGATGGCTAAAATTTTAAGAAAAACCTGTTATTTTTTTATTTTTGCTATATTGATATTTTGAGGCATATTTGTTTCTATTTTATGTATATGAGTGTTTATCAACATGTATTAATGTATACCACACACATGTATGGTACCCATGAAGACAATTAGATGGCACTGGAGTGACAGGCAGCTGTGAGCTTCCACATGGGAGTTGGGAACCCACTAACATCCTCTGCTAGAGCAGTATGCGCTCCTAACTGCTGAACCATCTGTGCATCCTCCTGCCCACCCACTTAACTATTAAAGAAGTGATTCCTCTTCAAGGTATTTCCTCTGGAAATTTCTGGGTGCTTGTATCTTTCTCACTTTTCTCTAAGAGGTCTTTAGTAGTCCCTAAATGAGCACAACAGACACGCAGTCTGGTCTGGACCTCCTCTATCCTGTGGATGTGTAAGAGGAGCACCAGGTACTCCACCTTTCCTCCGCTGCCCTCTTACACTCATCCGCCAGGCTGTAGACAGACCAGTACTCCATCTTTGAAAAGAGAAATCCTTCATTTTTTGTTATAAGTATTTTAAAGATGTGCTTTTGAAATGTTAAAATTATCTGGGCTAAATAAAGTGAATATAATTTTCTTGAATGTTTTAAGAAAAGTCACAAAAGTTGTTTGGCTAGCTACAAGTTAGTTTTCCCATCTTGTTTTGTCTGTGGCTCCTATTGCACAGAACACTGTTTGTTGTGCATTCTAGTACCTTTTGGAGGAGGAACTAAAGAATAGTAGGGTGACTCAGTAGTCCTCTCTGCTTTCTGAGCTAGGAGGCCTGTGCCTTGCATTGGTTTTATCTTTCTCTTAAAGCTTAGTTTCTGCTTTAGATACTAAAGGATGTTATCAAGGAAGCCAACTGGACTTGGGGCCTGTTCAGTATCAGACGTCTTTTGTTCATATCTACTTTCCACAACCCCTGTGTTTCCCCTGAATGTAGGGGGACATGTGGAAGAGTAGAATCACTTTGTGTCTCTAGGACTCCCAGGAAGTTAGCCTTTAAGAATTCATTACACCTTAAATAAAAAAGAAAAAAAAAAAACATAAAAAAAAAAAAAGAATTCATTACAGTTTGGGCCATATCCTTTTCCTCCATGTGTGGTAAAGATGAAATGGTTCCTGATTCCTGTCCACTAGGGAGAGGCTCATTGTCTTTGCAGTTCAGCAAGTCTGCTGACCTTCTGACATCTGCTCTTCAGACTCAAAACAAGTTGGGTCTTTTTGTTTTGTTTTATATGAGTGTTGGTAGTTTTTTTGTTGTTGCTGTTTTCCCTGCTTAAAAAAAAAAAAATCTGTTCAGACTTTCCTCATCCTAGCACAAGGGAAGAACTGCCCACCCTGGCTGATTGATCAGGCATTGCCCACCCTGGCTGATTGATCAGACAGTGCCCACCCTGGCTGACTGATCAGGCATTGCCCACCCTGGCTGATTGATCAGGCACTACACAACTGTGCTGGTGATGCACTGCCCCCCATGACTGACTGACCAGCCACTGCCCACCATGAGTGATTGATAGCCCTGACTTTAGTGCTTGAAGAGTTCTTTCCCCTGATATGGGCATTAGAAATGTTGTTTTTTTTTGTTGTTGTTGTTGTTTTGTTTTTTTTGTTTTTTGTGGTCCATGTGGTGAGATATTTAATAAAATCAGCCTGGAATGTCAGAGAACAGAATTACCCACAGTCAAGCCTTGAGGGTTAGAAAGTGATGACTTATGCCTTTAATTCCATTACTCAGGAGACTTTCTTTCTGTGTTTCTATGAGTTCAAGGCCTAACAACCAAACAGTAGTGGCTCACACCTTTAATCCTAACTCTAGGATTATGCAGAGTTGAACCCAGAAGTGAAAAAACTGGGCAGGGATGATATTTAAGGCAAGTTTAGGAAGACATTTGGGCATTCTGTAGGAGCAACCAGCCAGGCTGAGGACCCTTGAAGATAGCATTTACCCTGTTCGACCTGAGAAGTTGGCTGAGTGAGAATTTACTGTGGTCTGTTTCCTCTCTCTGATATTACAGCTTTCCCCCAATATCTGGTTCTGGGTTTTCATTAAATACTAACTGAAATGTATGCAATAGGTCCAAACGTTGATTCGGATAAATGAGCATAAAGCTAAGTCTGGAAGGGAAACAGAAATGACACCGCTTCCCTGTTTAGCATGAGGATGTAGGACAGACTTCTCTGGTAGTCTCCCTTCTGGTGATGGAATAGAGACAGTGGCAGCTGATTAAGAATTACCCTGGGCAGTTCAAGAACTCCCAGGAGAAGTGGTGAAGGCTCCGTTCAGTTTATGCTGGCCCACATCCAGCGGTAGTGTCTTCTCACAGCTGATGTGAATGTCGCAGCATTGTCTCTTCAGGAATACAAGCTAAGACATACCAATGCTCTAGTCTGCCAAACTGCCTGTACTGAAGAGACAGATGACCCCATCTGACAACTTCTCAGAAAGAAGTTCTACAACGATTTCTATTGGTTGCTATTCTTATTTACTTTTTAACCACCTTATCAATCAATTGCTAATTTAGTTGCCTCCATCAAACTTTGCCAGAAGACTGTCTTTGTAGCACTCAGTGTGCTAGCAAGCTATGGCACTCATTGACAGATATTTCTGTGATACCGTGCCATACAAGTCAGGCATCTCACTGGAAGTGTGAACTATGCTTGAAATTGTGAGGCTGGTATATAAAGTACAATTCTGAAGACTGGTAGTTGGTATTGAGATGTCGGTGTGATGGACTTAGATGTGGTGGGTTTTAGCATAGCTGTTACTCTTCCTCCTTGCTCTCATTAGGGCATGTGACAAAGAAAAACCACTTCAGGGAACAAAAAGAGTGTTTGTCTAGCTTGCATAAGATCCTGGTTCAATCCCAGTGTTGCATGGGGAGGAGGAGAGACTAGGATCTCAAAAGTTTCCTTCTAGGTAGATGCTACCATGTGAAGCTGAGAGCAGCAGTAACAGCCTGGACACCAACCCTGTAACAGGCGAGCCATTGGCAGAAACTATAATCTAATCCTCAGGGATGCATTACCCATCTCTAGGCTCCTCACCAAGACCACCCCAAAACAAAATACAGTTTAGTGACAGAAAAGCATAGAATGTGTGAAAGATAAGCTCCCCTTAACAGGAAATGCAGATCCAAAGAATGTTGTCAGAGGGTGAGTCCGAGTTCTCTAAGGAAGAGAACCAGTGGAATGACTGTACACTGAAAGGACTTTGTTAGACTGGCTTATAAGGCTGTCAGAGTAGTCACACCGTGGTTGTCTGTCATGGGAGAGTTTGGGGATGAAGCAGCTTGTTCAGTGTATTTCATAGTGTTCTTTTGTGTGATCAGTTATATCTGCAATGACTTCTCACACCAATCTCTAGAGGTTAGGTGACACTCAGGTTAGGGACAGTCCTTTCCTTCTGACACCAGCTACCTATAAAGCCAATCCCTTTCTCTACAGATAAACTGCCTACAAATTTAGTGATACCCAGTCTTTGAGAGTGAATAATTTGCTTTAGCAGTTCCCAGTTCCTAGAAAAACACTGTTTTAGGATTCTTGTCATTAGAGCAGTATAATAAAAATCAAAACAGGACAAGCAGATTCCAATGGCAAAGTCTGAGAGATTCCCTGCTGCAGCGCTCTCACTGTGCCTTGAGACGGGTTATGCTCCTTCTGTCTCTGACCAGGAAATCTTCCTTGAGGAATGCTTTCCAAGCTTTTACAGAGACTTCTTCATCATTGACCACACCCAGGGGTCATGTGGCTCAGAGCCCAACCTACTAATCACATAGCTGGTCTTTGGGCTTTGCTGACTATCATCCAGAGTCATGTGTGTAGCATAAGTAATCAACTAATAAGACAGCTCACTGAGTAACATAGTCAGGGGAAATTCAAAGTGTTTATAAACTACCTCCCAAGAACAGGGACAATGATCAATCAAATTCTCCATTGTACAAACCCACTATGTGGTCTGTTTTCCTTTCCTAAGAAAGCTGAGAACCAAATGTGGGGTCAGCTATGAGGGAAGGTGTATTTCTTTTCATTTTTATTTTCAATGGATGTGCCCATGTATCCACTTTTTCTTCCTTTTTCCTCAAAACTATGCTTCTTTGTCAGCCCCAAACACTTGTTAGAATAGGTTTAGGCCTTAAAGGACCAAACACCTCAGAGGTGATCCATGGCTTTGGGAATGGCAAGCAAGAGGATAGGAGGCTCTGTTAGCCCCCTGAGGGCCCTAGGGGCCACTACATTAGTTGTGCTATAAAGATAGTCTGTGCTAGAGAATTGCCCAGGGTTCCATGGCCAAGACATCCTAGCAGATTCTTCTGGACTGTCCTTATTTTGATATTTTGTTGTTAATATAACCATTTCCTTTAGATTCATCATTTTAAACATCAGGGGTTTTTTGTTTGTTTTTGGTTTTTTGCTGCTAAAGTGTTTTCTAAATGGTTCTCCCATACACTGACTGGTTTTTATTCTTAAAATTTTTACCCTCATTCACAGATTTCTTTTCTACCTCTGTGTCAATCACCTGTGACTCTCCACATAAGCTCTATTAAGGTTTCCCATGCTTCCAGCTTATGAACAAAGATTACTCTGCAATGACCCTTTTGGCTACTCTGTACCCACAAGACAAATGTGCAGCTTGTTATTATGACTCATTGCTTAATGCATAAGCTGATTCTTACCATTGTGATTCTTATCCAAGCCACTTTCATAATGAAAACTTCATCTCATTATACCAACTGCTTTGAGAAACTCAAACATATAACATCTGTGACATCCACTCCATCTTTCCACTCTAAAAATGTACAGATACAGCCTAATATATAGCTCAGCATGAAATTTCTTAGAAAAATAGAACCACAAAGCTGATGAGCTTTGATTTGCACATCTTTTTGATACTTACTGTGGACTGACTGCTAATGTTATCCTTCTTGTTCATAAATGACTCTAAACACATGCTGCTAAGATGCACAAAGAGAAATACAAAGAATGAGAAGAGAAGTAACTGGGGAAGAACACATTCTTTCTAAATAGCCCAAGCAGCTCAGGCTGACCAGTGTGCCAGGTCAACACCAGGCAGCACATGTGTTATGGGAAAAATGCAGAGGTTAAAGCTTGGTTTGGGTTTTGGTTGTTTGGTTTTAGTTCATGTGAGGCTTAGGGTGGGGTTGGTTTGACTTGTTGATGATGATGGTGGTGGTGATAATGATGGTAGTGGTGTTGATGATAGTGGTGGTTGGTGATGATTGTGGTAGTGATGATTGTAGTAGTGATGATGGCGGTGGTGATGATTGTGGTGATAGTGATGATAATGATGATGTTTTGCATTCCGAGTAAGTAGCAATAAGTGCAGGTGTTGAGGCATGCAGACCATGGGACTCTCTTCTACTCTGACTCTTTCTCTCTACAGGATTTGAGCAAGCTGAGGTCAACCTCACTCAACAGATATTTTGTACTCTATCTAGATGTACATAGGGTCTGCATGGATGAATGAAAACAGTTCAGTCCTTCATGAGCCTGTCTGGTACAAACATTTTGAGATATTTACAGTGTCCCAGCTGTCATCCATTTACTGTAATGTTTTTGACCTCAGAAATCTCCACTTTTCCACATAACAGAACCAAGTCACTGTCAGATTACTTTGTGGTTTCAGATTTCAAAGCAGCATGTCTACAACCAAATGCAATACTTGGACCTAGGGTGGTCCAGATTTAGTGAGGAATATTCAAATAAATTGTTGAAACAATTGAAAAAGGCTACCTATTACATAGATGCTACTTTAAGTTTCTTTCTTAGGAATAATAATGATAGTTTTATGGTGGTATTTAGGAAAATGTTCCTACTTTTAACAGAGAGCACTTTCAGTCATATAAAAGGTAAGTGCCATGATGTCTGCAAGCTGTTTGTAAATAACTTGGCCAGAAAATAATAAGTGCATAAGGATGTGAACTGGGAGGCCAGATGGCAAATGTTCATAGTTGACAGGCATTAAATATAGGAATTTCATTATACTGTTCTTTTCACTTCTCTGTCGAAAGGAGTAATTTCGTAATAAACCATTGGGGGTGAGGTAAAGTAGTAACTAAGTTAAGGGAAAACTGCTTGTATTAAATAAATTCCCACTTATTAACACATGTACCATGTCATAGCCATATCTTAATTTACTGAATGATGACTGTTACAGACAAAATAGCAGTGTGATTTAAATATTCATGTTATATTTTACATATAGCTACTATTTGACCAAAAGTAGCTTTGGTCTTATTTGGTGTTTCTATCTTATGAAAGGTGGGGTCTCCTTTCCGTTTAGCACTCCCAAGAGTGAAGCCTTGCAGAGTAGATTCAGACAAATCTTGATACAATTATTCAGAGCTCCTTTTTCCAATGCTGGGATCAAACCTACGGCCTTCTACATACTAGGAAAGCACTCTACCACTAAGCCATAGCCACAGCAATAATTTAAACAACTAAAACAAATTTAATTAATTAAAATGAATAATAAGTAACTCTTCTGTAACAGTAAGTGTATCATTCTTAATGATTAGAATTGATAGTTACCACTCCACTTTATTTTCTCATTTCAACCTCTTGGTTTGCTCAAAAAGGCACCTTATTAAAATTATGTATGCTATAGTCAAAATTAAACCTAGTAATTTTACATACATAACTATCCTTGAAGCAATGTAAAATTCTCTGTGTATTTCTTTAGATTTCATAAATTGTCTATTGCGTGCTTGAAGGGAACAGAAAAGGAACTCTAGGACTTTAAAAATCATAACCAATGGTCCATTTCTTTTCTTAGAATAGTTTCCTATACAGGAGGTTTTTCTCTTGAGACAATTACCAATTTGCTATGAGATCTCCAATTTACATTCTCTGCACCAAACAAAAAGATTATTCAAGAGCCAAATCTAGTGACTGTGGCCCAGGAACACAGACATTCCACATGCAGATAGGCTCATGAGCATTTTATAGTTATAGAATAAAAGAGCGCTATAAATTATGGCAGTTTTCAAATACATCTTGGAAATTGGCAGGTGGACTACAGCAAGGCCGGGAGCTCTGTCGTAGGTTTCAGGTGCTGTCTTAGTTTGTGGGTTGGTGGGAGCTAGGAATCTGCTAATATATCCCAAAAGGTCTTATTGGTAGTCATAGTGGCATTAGATCAGACACAGAAGTAGACAATAAATGGCTCTTGTGAGGCCTAAAAGTAGCACCAGACCATTTGACTCAAGGCCTGCAATGTTCCAGCCTATAATCACCGGAGTTCTAATCAATCAGCCTTGTGGACTCTTTAAACAGGTGTGGTTTTTTTCTGGGATTTTCACATCATGGTGCTAGAAATGGAACCCAAGACCTTGTGTGTATTAGGCAAGTCCATTACCAATGAAGCATTCTAGCTCTATACAGTCACAATGTAGGTAGGGCACCTTCCCACAGATGTGGGATTGTTCCAAGAACATCAAATTACACACAAACTATACACAGTATGTATGAGCCCTATTTCAGTAAGAGATACTCTGGATTATTAGTCCTTTGAAAAGTCCATTTTGATCTTCAGAAGAGCATGCAAATTTGTAGTGTATATAGTTGCAATAAGGGTGGAAATTGAGTCATCATGTACTATAAGAAATTGTATGTGTGGGGCATAAGAACTCATTTTCCATTGATAATGATTGTTAGTACAGCTTCCTAAAGAAACAGTGAAGGTGCCTGGTCAATTTAATTAGCAAAAGTAAGTACCACACATGGTCTAGCATGGCAACTTTAGTTATTGGCAGAATGTCTTTATAGGAAATTAGAGATCAGAGAAACTGAGTCTTAGGAAAGAGTTGTGTCCAAGGTAGCATTGTACACTAGTTAGTCAGAGAATCAAAAGAATGCAGAACCACTAAGTCACTGTTGGCTTTCCATTCCACTCACCATGGAGAGGTAGTATTTGGACTAAGTTTTGAGGGGTTGAGGCAGAGGACAGAGAACTCCGACTAGGCAGAAGATGAAGCTGTTTCCTAGGCCTTTGGCTGGTTAAAGAAATAAGAATGAGTCCTTGAGACCTGCTAGTTGCAATGCTATACAAGTTGTATGTTTTCTTGCTTTACATATAGCAGACTTCTATAAGAAACAACATAATAGAAAGCTTTGAAGATCTTAAATTAGAATCAAGTGTTATGGACAGTACTAAAAAGTATGCATTTTATTTAGTAGAAAACTGGGAGCTAACTAGTCAGTGGCAATGCATACCTTTAATTCCGGCACTTAGGAGGCAGAGGCTGGCAGATCTCTAATT
This sequence comes from Sigmodon hispidus, assembly GCA_004025045.1. Taxonomy (NCBI): domain Eukaryota; kingdom Metazoa; phylum Chordata; class Mammalia; order Rodentia; family Cricetidae; genus Sigmodon; species Sigmodon hispidus. The sequence continues at coordinate 24,460 of PVIH01014967.1, forward strand.
TTGAAGCCAACCTGGTCTACCGAAAAAATTCCAGGACAGCCAGCACAGATAAACCTTGTCTTGAACTCCTCCTCCCAGAAAAAGAAAGAAAGGAAGAGAAAATTGGGAGCCAATTCTGTGCTCCTTAGGGTCTGGGAACTAATCATGTGCTTCTTAGGGTTTATTACATACAAGTTTTTATGGTTTCACTTCTGATGTGATACACTCCTTATATTTTTACAAACTATCTTTAAATACCCATTTCCAATAAAATTTTAGCTTCTTCCTCTTTCCTTCCATCCATCCTTCTCCTTCCCACTCTTCCTGCATCACATCACCTACAGAGAAAGTCTATAAATCATTTCTCTGGCACCTGACAACATCAGTAGATTGCAGTCTCAAAGAATCTGTAAGAAAGAAGGCATTCTCACTTGTAGGGGGATTGTATTCTGTTCCATTGTAAATTATTGTCCTGCCTACTGGTTTAATAATATATATAAAAAAAAAATGCTGATTGGCCGAAGGCAGACAGGAAGTGTAGATGGGGCTACCAGACTAAGAAAACTCTGGGAACATCTCAGAACAGACATAGGCACCACAGAGGTGCCAGGAGGACACAGAGGAAAGAAGCTGAAATGCTGCTTGTAGAAAAGGTACCAAGCTGCATGGCCGAACCGGGTAAGAATAATGGGTTAGTTTAAGGATAAAGAGCTAGCAAGCTATATGGCTGGGCCCTAGGTCAATCAGTGTAAAAGTAATATAAGCCTGTGTGTGATTATTTGAGACTAAGCAGGGCTGAGAGTGGGACCAAATCTCAAGGGTAGATGGGAAATTCTGGGCCAGAAACATAATACAACACTCACTAGAGGCAGTAACAATCATACCACAGCAAAGGCAGGCATCAGTGCTGTTCATTCTTGGATGCCAGCTTATTTGACTTAGTCTTAGTACTAGATGGCTTCTGTTTCTTCAGTTCATCTTGGAAAGTCCAGTATTTTAGTTCTAGGCTCACAGGACAAGTGAAGGGTCTAACAGACTATTTATTGTAAGTGGAAATTGAGTGTAGATGGATGTTAGATACAGAAGTAAACCTACTAACAGTGAAAAGAAGCTCCGTGACTCAGAGGTGAACATAGATGGCTGTCGAAGAGAGTAAATGCAAATAAGGTGAACCTAACAGCTCCATCATTTGTAGAGCCAAGATGATACTGAAAGTCAAATAAATTTGTGTTACAATACAGTACAATAGTAGTTTTTTCTAGCCAACTTGTAACCAAGTCAAATTGCATCCTGTATATGGAACACAAAGAAAAGCATGGAAAATCTGTCCTGTGTACAATTAAGCCTTTGCATACCACACCTAAATCACAATGATCTAGAAAATGAACTTGGGTAGAATACTTCCTCTTCTAATTACATCAAGAGAAAAGCATGAATGTTTTGTGTATTTTGTTATTCCTATTGTATTAGTGTGCTCTAAACCTCCAGCTGTTGAGAAATCCTTCCACCTGATTCATTTCAGTGAAGATTGTAGAGGTGCTTCATAGAAAAATATTTATGCTTCTCTACCTCTCTAGGCCTCTATCTGAACTTCACTAAACAGAAAGATGATTGTTATAAGATGTACATCCACACATACTACATTATGAGACAAGAGAAAAAAGTTATGGTATGGCCAAACCAGCTTTAGTACCAGAGCATTAAACAACCAACCCAAATATTTCTTTATAGGGAATTAGTTTTTGAAGGTCCTTTGAGCACACATAATGTGATAAGCCAGTATTGAACAATATTAGTCAGAAAGGTAATTGTACTAGAATAGAATGGTTGAGTGTTCTTAGGAAATAGAATGTATTGTATATGAATCCTAGCTTTGACTATTTAGAGTTGTATGTTTAACTAGGAGTATTTGTAGAAGCCAGAAATCTAGACAGGATCTTTGGGTGGGCAGTGCCTTGAGAGAATGGGTTTTGTAGAACATAGATAATATGAAAGTGGAATGTAGATTACTGGCGGTTGGAAAGATTTAGTCAAAGATGGAGATAGATGGGTAGCAGATGGAGATGTTGTGAGGTGTTGAGTAAGCTAACTAAAACAAAGGATCTATGATAAACATTTTTTAACAAAGCATTTTTTGTAAACCAGCTAGAAAATATGTTTAAAAAATATTCTGTATAGCTTGATAATGCTTCTCTCATTAATAAAAATGCCAGGGCCAAATGTGAGATACACCCTTTGAGTTATTGGTTGGGAAGGCCACAGAGACCTGCAAAAACAGTGCTGGCTGTCTTCATTCTTCTTGGTTGCCTACCAGAACTAGATAAGAGAACTCTTGATGACGATCCAACACACCTTGGTTGTAAGATATATTAAAATCAAATTAGAATTGAGCTGTAAGTGTCCGTAGGTACTGGGCAGAACCCTGGAGAAAAGACATGAGGAACCTTATCCAATTATGAACCCTACAAGCTACAGTGACAACCTGCCAAGTAAAATATGCCTACTGGTGCAACAATGGCACAACTGTTACAGTGGTAACCACCATCTCTCATATTGGATTTGGGGCCCACTCCACAAAAGGAAATACATGCCTGATGTTGAAAACCTGGTATAAGTCTGTGGCTGGAGAAGTCTTAGGACCTAAGTGGTGGGGCAACAATAGCAGTAGACAAATGCTATTCCCTCATCCTTAATCAGAGAACTTCTCCAAGTAATGGAGGGTGGTGAATGGAGGACTTTGACTACTTAAAGTGCCAGTTGAGTGGTCAGTCCTAAATAGGAAAATTATGCCACCTTCTCTAAGGCTCAGGGGAAAATCACTGAAGACAGAACAGAATGTATGTAAGAGCTAGAAAATAGGGAGAAGGACCATGAAATGTTATCTTCAAGATATAATACAGCCATTGCAAAAATTATCTCACAGCTGGTTCCTTATACTGGGCTGCAAAGATGAAGACTATTAGTAGCCAGTCATGGATCAGGAAAGGGTTAATGGGACTCTGCCCTTTTTTCTGAATTATTGGCCACTGATGGATTCTGGGGGAGGGACAATCATTGTTAGCAGTTGTATATCCAACCTTGAGATCACCATGATCCAAAGAGTATCAAACCTTATCAAACCTGATTAAAACCAATGGATCACAAGAGAAAAAGACATAAATGTGAAAAAGGGACTGTCCCTCAGTTTCTATTCCTGTGAAGAGGCACCATGACCATAGCAAGCCTTTTTTTGTTTGTTTGTTTGTTTTGTTTTGTTTTGTTGAGACAGGGTTGCTCTGTGTAGCTTTGACTGTCCTGGAACTCAGTCTGTAGACCAGGCTGGCCTTGAACTCACAGATATCTGCTTGCCTCTGCCTCCCAAATGCTAGACTTAAAGATGTGTGCCACCACCACTCCCCAACTGACCGCTGCAACTCTTATAAAAGGAAACATTTAATTATGTGGTTGATTTAGTCCATTATCATGGCAGGACATGGCAGTGTGCAGGCAGATATGGTACTAGAGAAGGAGCTGAGAGTCCAACATCTTGACTCAGAGGCAACAGGAAGTGGTCTGTGACACTGGGTAGTATCTTGAGCATAAGAGACCTCAAAGACTGCCTCCACAATGACATGCTTCCTCCAACAAAGCCACACCTACTCCAGTGAAGCGACACCTCCTGGTAGTGCCACTGCCTGTGGGGCCATTTTCTTTCATACTACTCCTCCTCCTCACACACACACACACACACACACACACACACACACACACACACAGTGTTAAGAGTCTAAATTGGGCTTCCAGATAGCTGGAAAAATTTAGTACTTGTTTTTCCAAATCTTGTTTATTTTACTAAACATAATGATTTCCGGTTTTAGCCATTTTCTTGAAAATGTCATGATTTTGTTTTTCTTTAAAGTTAAATAAAATTTCTTTATGTATATATGCCATGTTTCCTTATCTTTTGATAGACAGCCAGGCAGTCTTTATTTCCTGGCTATGGTGAACAATGTATCAGTAAACATAGATTTATAGTAGTCTGTCAGTTGACTTGGCATGGTACACCGTAGTCATCTAATAACTCTATTTCTAAGGTTTTGGAATCCTCCATATTTGTTTCCAAGCAGGCATCTCAAGGATACGTTCCTCCAGCAGTGTACCCTTGCCATTACTGTTGTCACTTGTGATCTTGGTGACAGCTCTTAGAATCAGACTGAAGGTGATAGAACGTCAGAATGGCTTTGATTTTCAATTCCCTGATGACTAAATAGACTGGAAACTTTTAAAATTTTTGGTTGGTTATTTTATTTTACTTGCTTTTGAGGACAGTGTTCAGTTCATTACTAGTTGGATGATTTAGAGATTTGGTATTTAATTTCGATACCTCTTTATATATTATAGATATTAGTCCCCTCTCTGATGTACAATTGGCCAACATTTTTCTCTTTACTCTGGTGACCCTTCCCCTTGCTGGACAGAAGCTTTCTTATGTCTCAAGCAATCCTGATGGTCAGTCCTTGCAGGTATTTGTGTATGGTTGGTGACCTTTGCAGAAGTGCTCATCTGTGCTGCTTTTCTCCAGCAGCTGCAGAGTTTGGGGTCTTACATTAAGGATCTGATGATCCATATTGAGTTGTGGTTAAAGATAGTTCATTCTTCTACCTGAAGAAATCTGGTTCACTCATCACTGTTTGTTAAATGTGTTTTTCCAATATATTTTTTGACAGCTTTGTCAAAAATTAGGTAGTTATAAATATGTGAATTTATTTCTAGGTCCTCTATTCTATTCTTTTGGACTACATGCCTATTTTTGTGCCAGTACCAGAGAACTTTGGTTACTTCAGCCCTATAGTATCATTTGAGATCAGGTAGTGTGATCTGCTAAAGGTTGCTTTAACTATTTAGATGTTTTCATGCTTTTGTAAGAATTTTATGAATTTTTTTAACTTAGTGAATAATATTACAGGATTTTGATATAACAGGCGTTATATTGAATTTGTAAATTGCTTCAGCATTGTAACCATTTTCACACTATTAATAATTCTGTCAATCCATGAACATGCAAAGTCTTTTGAAGGGTTGTTTGATTTGGGGGGGTATTTATTATTGTTGTTTATTTGTTGCATGCATTTGTATGCATGTTAGGGCTCTTGGAGGCCAGGGGCATTGGATCCCCCAGAGCTAGGGTTATTGAAGTTTGTGAACTTCACTGTGCCTAGGTTTATGGAGCAAAATTCAGATTCTCTGTAAAAGCAATATGAGCTCTTTAACCCATGAGCCATCTCTCCAGCTCTTTAGGAATGATGGCAAAGAATTTGGGCAAAGCCAGGCATGGCACATCAATCTACAGGTAACTCAAGATTGTAAGGCAGAATTAGAATCCTTGAGCCCAGGGGTTCAAGGCCAGCCTGAGGAACATAAGAAGACTCACATAGTTAGGCCCTGCCTGAGAAACAGAGCAGGTGAAGGAGAATGAAAATTTGTTAGGAACATGGGACCAGTGTACTTAGAAGGATAAATATGATCAAAGAATGTTCCATACATGCATGAAAATGCCACAGTGAAGCTCATTATTCTGTACAATGAATATACACTGGGGAAACCTTGAAAAATAATCAGAAGTATAAAAGTAGAGGAAATTTGGGATAAAAGGAGAGTCCTAAATTAACTTAAAAATAATTCCCAGTTATATAGACTGTGCATTCTCCAAGGTTACCATATGTAGTCTCAGGAACAGTCTTTCTTACTATGACTGTAACTACTATAGGTAAGAGCACCGTGTTCCACCAACATGAGATTGTTCCAGAACCAAAATATGAGAGAACAGCCTCATTTTGACACTTTGTTCTGCCTCTAACTTATTATCCTATAATATGTACAACTAGTTTACATAGTTATGCAATTAAGATGCCATTAACAACTTAATTCTAGCCAATGAAAACCTCTGATGGCGGGGCTGGAGAGATGGCTCAGCAGTTAAGAGCACCAACTGCTCTTCCAGAGGACCGGGGTTCGATTCCCAGCACCCATGTGGCAGTTCACAACTGTCTGCAGTTCCAGTTCCAGGCAAACACCAAGGCAAATAATTAAATAAATAAGTTTAAAAAAAAAAAGAAAACCTTTGATGGCTTAGTGTTACTCGGGTACTGCCTCGTAAAATCCATCATTTATGTGCTGAATCAAAATGAAGAAAATGTTAGGCTAAATAAGATTTTTCTGCTAACAAAATTGGAGTGAATATTGTTACATGCTGAGAAATGTGCATTAAAAGGTTGATTTTTCCGGAGAGTTTAGAGATTTTGAGTTAAACAGGAACAAGCAGATAAAGTGCATGCTTGGCCATATTATGTAGTCATGATTATCATAATTAACGCTTTCTTTGCTTTGTGGGTGATGCTGCTCCTAACAAAAATTGTTAATATACTGCTTTGAAATGCTTGTTGAAATGGTTTTCAGTCCAACTATTGCAAAGTCTCAATTTTCCTTTTGAATTTTATTTCTCTTGCTTTTACTTTCCATTTCAACTTTATGTAAGAAGGACCTGAAAAGCAGTCAAAGCCCTGTGCAGTGAGTGGTGTGTTCCTGCATCCCCAACAACTATGAGGCTAAGGCAAGATCACGAGTTGAAGTTCAGCTTGAGCTACAAAGAATAACTGTCTCAAGAAATGTTTTTAATTGTGTGATACATTAGTCCCATTCCTTTTTATTTTCTTGTGTTCTGTGTGCATCCACTTGATGCCATCAGAGAACCCAGCCCTTCATATATCTGCTGCGTGCATGAAATGTGAAGTCAGAAATCCAGTATATTCCAGTACTGCAACTTCTATACTCCATGAAGTTTCATAGCTTGGAAACTGCTCTGTCAGACCTAACAGGGGACAGTATTGGTATTGAACCAGATATTGGAAGGACCCCAGTAAGTATCTCTTGGGTTCCTTCTCCATATTGTTAGTTCATATCCCTTGTTCGACAAGTTCTGTCTGCCATACTATCCTGTGATCTGCTATTTCCTGTCTAGTAAGGTAGCTACTGTTGATGTTCAGCTAACCTATTAGTTTGAAATACATCCCCTAGCAGAAAATAACTAATGTGTTAATGTTTTCTCTCAAAGATCAGCTTTGTGCCGTTATCCAATGCCTGAAAATAGAAATTAGTTTTACTGTAGTTTCTTCTGAAAGGGTAGGTCTGGTATTCATTCTTCCATTGTGGCAGAAGCCAGAAGCTTACTGACTTGACTTACATTGAAATGGATTCTTCAAGCTGGAGTGGGAGCTTAGCCAAAGAAGTCTCCTGCTTCCAAGGCAGCTTCTCGGTTTTTTTTTGTTTTCTTGAGTGAATATTTGTCGATGTTTGATGATGTATTTCCAAAAAATACTATATAGTATACCTTAAGACTCTAGATTCAGCTCATTATATGCTAATCTTTAAGTCTTTATAGAATGAAATGACTTTTTTATGAAGTTCTATTTGGAGTCTCATATTATAAGGAAATGTAGAGAGAAGCATGTAAATATAATATAAGAATACATCATGACTTTTTTAAATTTCAAATATTTTATTTCTTTTCAGAAAATAAAGCAAGCAACACTTACCACAGATGATAGGAATTATGATGATAACTGCTATCATCTAAATAATATTAAAATGTATAATTTAGTGATGAATTTACATAAATTACCTCATCTTTTGTTTATTTATTTTGAGATAGCCTCTCACTATGTATTTCTGACTGACCTGGAACTCCTGTGTAGACCAATCTAGTCTTAAATTCACAGAGATTCACCTGAGTGAATTCAAGAGTGCTGTAGTTGAAGGCAAGCACCCTCATGCCCAGCTAAATGCTTTCATTTAATCTTTTCAACAGTAATGGCAGGCAATATTTTTGGTGTGCTTTTAATATTTTGGTTTTCTGTTTGGATTTGTTGTTGATGGTCATGTTTTGTTTTGTTTGTGAGATTGAAACTGGGCTCTATAACAAAAGCTATCTTAAACCTCTTCAGATAGCCCAGTGGGCCTCCACCTTGTGATCCCCCTATCTCAGCCTCCTGAATCCTGAGATTACTGGCATGTACCATCATGAGATGGCATTTTTATTTGTTCTTTAGCTTCCCTTTTCTTTAACTGAGAATAAATTCTTTTTCACACAGTATATTCTGAAATCAGTTTTCTCTCCAAGACCCTCCCCACTTACTCACTCACCGAAATCCACGAACTATCTCTCTCATTAAAATACAAACAAGCATCTAAAAAACTAGTAATAAAATAAAGACAAACACAAATAGGACAAAATGAACAAACATGAGGGAAGAGTCAAAGAAAAGGCACATGAAACACATGCTGAGAAACACACATTCAGAAACACAAAATGCATAAAAACAAAATCATAAACCATAATATATAGGCAAAAAATCTATAACTTTTTAAATGTTCATACAAAACATTGTGAGACAAAAAAAAAAAAAAAAGAAAAACTCTCTCAAAATACCTCACTTTGTGTTGGCCACCTTCTGGTGAGCAGGGGTTTGCATTCCTAGTCAGACTTCCTGGGAGAGAACAGATTTAGACATAGAGTTTCTGTAGTCAAGACAAGAAAAAGAAATTTGAAACAAAAACATGAGCAACTTTCATACATGATCTTTGTACTCTTAGATTCTCATTCAGACTGGCATTTCTCAGTGACTAATTGCAAATATTAAAGACAGCCTCATAAATCTTTTTATAATTTACAGAAAGAAATTCTGGATCAGCAACAGCGAGAGCGAAATGATACAAACTTTCATGGTGTGTGTATGTTTTGCAGTGAGGAATTCCATGGAAACAGGTTTGCCATTCTACAACTTTCTTAAATGCTTTGGGCCAATATATCATCTCTGCCTTTTAAGGATTTTTTTTTTAACTTGGGTTGAAGCAAACCTCAACCCTACATCAAATCTGTCTGAGGAGGAGACAGTAAACTTGTACTGAGTGAGGAAAAATTGAGAAGAAAAAGTATTTGAAATTATATTTAAATAAAATTTCAGTTCTATCTGGAATGTTTTAATTATATAGTCATAATTATTGCATGCCTTTAAGGACTATTGTAAATATGGGAAAATATAATAATTATGGAAATCAGAAGTTTCTCTATAGCTTCTTGAAGTAAAGCTGTGTAATTAATGATAAAATAACATTATAAAGAGGGTAAGAAGTTGAAATGCTAGTTAAAATTGTTGTACATTTAATTTCCTAGAAATTAAACTGATGAGAAACTAGTTTAAAGTAACAATTTTAGTCATTCATTTTGGCTGGTCTTAAAGAAGCTCAGAATCCTTGAGATAAAGCAAATGGTGCCATCTTCAGCCAAAGGGCAGGGACTCCCCTGCCCTTGCCAGCTCGCTGATATGGCCAGAAAAATGAGTGCAGTGCCTCCCAGCCTACCCTGGCCTTCCTGGCTCAGGCTCATAGGTTGAATCACTTAATTTTGAATTAGCTAGCAAATCACTTAGATACCAATAGGATACATATATATATAAATATGACTGTGGATCTTGGTTCATACAATTAGGAGGAGGCTGAAATATCCACAAATATACTGGGGATCCAAGAAAACTGGTGGCACATTTAGCCTGGGAACCCCAAGGATCAGCGATAGTGACATCTCAGGGTCTTAAGGACAGGAAAAGATAAACAGATGTCTATCTTACTCTCCAAGTCCTTAATAGATTATCCTGCTTGCTCTGGTAAGGGTACTTGTCTTTATTCAGTGTTCTTCTGTATTGACCAGTCTGTTCCAGAAAGCTCCTTACAAATGTACCCACAAATAATGTCGTACTAGCTACATGGACTTGACTTGACCAGGCAAGTTGACACATAAATTAGTATCACAGTTATGGAGAATTAAGACCCTTCTTGATAGCTCTGATGGAGTAGCACGAATTTGGGTTGTAATAAATGAGACTCAGAGCCAAATATCGGGGGAAGGCTGAAATATCAGAGAGAGAAAGCACCACAGTCAATTCTCACCAAACTGTCTTGCAACTTCTCAGCCTCAGTTCTGGTCTCTGCTGCAAGTGGCTTTTGTTTCTGCCTGGTGTCTACTAGCCCTTATATACCCTATCTCATCCAAGTTAGGATTAAAGGCATGTAGCCTTGAACTCAGAAACAGAAGAAGTTCTGTCCCTGGAGTTATGGGATAAAAGATGTTGATCACTACTTCCTCTCTCCCTGTACTGGGATTAAAGGTGTGTGTGACTGACTCAGCTGTTTATCCTTGTATTCAAGGATTTCCTGAGGGGCTGTCTGCCTAGGAACTGACTGTGTGGTCTCTCTGATATCCCAGGATTTATTAAATATTTAACATATATCCACACTCTGACTGTACCTAGTGCCCTCTCAGTGCATGTATGTCAAGTGTGGAGTCCCCTGTACCCAATAAACCTCGAAGGACATCAGTCCGATCACCAGCCTAGAGCTTGGGGCTGCATGGAGACTGTTAGCTCCATAATAACCTCTCTTCAGAATGTCTGCAGCTACTCAATCCCTCCTAAGTCTTAAGTGGGCATGGAAACAAACCCTGGAAAGATAGCAGGGAGGCAAAGCAGGAAAGTTTGAGCTGTCAGAGCCTTCATAGTAGAACTCACACTGTGTGCTAACCTTCATGCCCTCACTCTCAATATCCAGATGCCTGTCTGGTAGGCCAAAGTTAAATGGGGACTAGGCCTCAGACCACACTCACAGTAACAGCAAAGGCTAGAACAATAGGGAGCATCCCAGTACACTTGCAGTTCTTCAGCCATCTGCTGGATCTGTGTCCATTTCAAAGCTTGTATATTAGTCTAAATACCCTGGATGGATCTGACTCAGGCCTGCTACTCTAGAAAAGACCTTAGAGTCAGTGTGGCATAGAGCTTTGTCCAGTAAAATCGATAAACTGGCCCTAAAAACAGTACTACCCCAACTGCCCGAGTCATCTGTCTTAGACTCCAGATACACTGTTCACAGGGACTTGGGATACTTCTTATCTCACTCCTTGAACTAGCCATTGGTTTAGGCCTCATCTCCTGATTTTTAGACTTTAGACTCTTGTCCTTTAATCTGCTGAGACTGAGGAAAGACTGGGTTCCCATGAGTACATTCAGTAAATTCAAAACAACCAATTGAATCCGTAATTTGGAGTAGTAGAAAAGCTGCCAACTCATCTACCCCTGAGCCAGCTGCTACTTCTGACTCCATCTAGGAATAGTTGGTATCTGTATCTCATCCTAGAAGCCCTAAGCATGTGTAACTATGTTTGGGCCCTTCACATAGGATCCTAAGGTCTCTGTCCTGCTCCATTGAGGATTTGGGGTACAGGAAGTTTCCTGACTCAGTGCATCATTCCACTGCCAATCATCTACCCAGGTGGAGTCTTCCACAACATAGGCTCTGCCCTGCAACCCATGTGTAGGATGTTCTGGGAGAACTTTGAGGGTCTGACCAGCACTGTAAAGTACCCAACAAATACTTTAGTTGAAGTTATAAGTTATCATTAAACAATTAAACAAGATGGTTTCTTAACTACAGACTCATAAATGTGCCCCCTATATCATGAACAGAAAAAGTTAACAAACATTCATAGAAAGAAGGTTGCTTTATTTCAAAAACAAAAAATTTGGAAAACACTTCAGAGGAATAAAGTAAGTTATATAAAATAAACTATGTACAGTCTGACAGTGATATACATACTGATGCATTCCCTAAAATCCTCGCCTTTATTTATGATAAATTATATATATAAATATGCTTCTTGTTACTAAGTTATAGAAAGTAAGGGTTTTGTGTGATATATATATATACCACAGAATATTATTATCTCTATAAAAAATTGAATCACATCAACAGGGATGGTAATGGGAGACATGTTACCAAGTAAAATGAGGCATGCAAAGGACAAGTACTCCATGATTTCACTCATATGTGGACTCTGGGAAAAAAGTTGACATTATGTAAGTTGAGAATAGAGTGGTGACTACCAGTGCCTGGGAAGGGTAGTGGGAAAGGAAAAGTTGATTAGCATGTGTCCATCATACTTAAACAGCAGTAAGAAGGCTGGTGTGCCGCTGTTGCACAATAGGGTGACTGTACCTAGTGTTAATGTACTATATACCACAGAAAGCTAAAGAATGAAGTTTGCATATCTATCTGTGTTAGAGCAGATAGATATAACTTAAGCACTATACAATATTTACGTATCAAAATACTATGTAGTAATCAATAAACATGTACATCATTATATTTTTGCACATAAACTAGAAATAAATTTAAATTTAAAAATCGAGTTTATTTTTGTGTAGAAGCTAGTCTACAAGCTGATAATTGTGCTTCCAGGTTATCAGGACCCTTGTAGGTAACATCTGTTAACAGTGGTTTCATACTCTCTGTGCTAGTTAAGGTAAATGTCCAAGATCTCATGTCACAGTAAAGGACATCTCACTATTAGCTAGTTGCCTCTTCTATTAGTCAAGATTTTCCAGAGGAGCAGAACCAGCATGTGTGATAAAGGAATGCATGAGAAATTTATTAGTAGAATTGCTAATGCACTTACAGAGGCTGAGCAGTCCCACTGTTGTGGCAAGCTTTCTTGTCAGACTGTCTGGTTCGCCAGTCCCTAAATATTGACATGAAGACTTCTTATTAATTATGAAAGCTTGGCCATTAGCTTGGGCTTGTCCATTTGCTCTTATAACTTACATTAGTGTTTTTATTAAGCTATGTTCTGCCTTGTGTCTCAGTTACCTTGACTCTATACTATATGTCTGACCTCTTCAGTAGCTGGTATCTAGCTGGTGTAATCCCCACAGTTTTCTTTTCTTCCCACAGTTCTCTCTCTTCCTGAAAAATCCCACCTATTCTCTCCTGCCTAGCTATTGGCCAGTCAGCTCTTTTAAACCAATCACAGTGGCACACGTTCACACAGTGTAAACAAATATTCCACAACTCACAGTGGACCATATAAAAGTTAGAGACAGTACTCAATGCAGATCTGCAGGACTCAGAATCAGAGGAGTTCAGACTGTAACTCATTTTGAGGCCTAAGTCCTGAGAGTTCTGAGACCACTGATGTAAGATGGAGTCCCAAGGCCAAAGAGCCTGGAATTCCAGTATCTAAGAGATAGAAGTTAATAGTGTCTTAACCCCAGGAGTAAGAGTGTTGTATTAGGTTTCTGGGCCGAAATTTCCGGCCTGGCTCTGTGGTTTGGTCCCACAGTCCCACAGAAACACAAAGACACTGATTGATCTAGGGACTAGGCATATTGCTTGCTAACTCTTTACTCTTATTAAACTAACCCATCTTGTTCAGCCATGCAGATCAGTACCTTTTCTCAAAGCAACATTTCAACTTCTTTCCTCTGCATCTCCTGGTATCTCTGAGGCATCTCTGATCTGCTCTGGGATGTTCCCAGAGTTTTCTTAGTTCAGTAGCCCCAATCAATCTTCCTGTCTGCCTCTGGGCAATCAGCTTTTTATTAAACCAGTAAGAAGGACAAATATTTACAATGTACCATAATCCCACTACAGTCAGAGACCAAGTAGCATCTGCCCACTGAGGCAAGCTTCTTGCTTCTACATTCAGATGCACACCAGTCTTCTGTGAAAACGTCCTCACCACCATGCACACCATGCTTTCTTAGTTATCTAATATTCCTTATCCTAGTAAAGTTAGTGTCTAAAATGGACCACTATTCTCATAGTGAGTTGGAAAAGCCAAGACAACATCATTTATTTACTAGATTAAATAATAGGACCTGATGTTCCTACCAAGCCTAATCCTTGCCATGTCAGAAGATAGGCATATGTGTTCACATACTGCTTAGCATATCCATTTTTACAAGGCTGTATTTATATCAGTATTTAGTACTTGCTTATCCTCTGATTAGTTGTTATTATATGAATGCTAATCCTAGCCTGATTTGCTCCTACATTATTTATAAATAATAAAAATTTCTCATATTTCTTCACAGATCTGTTCTGCTGAACCACATGGCCAGAGAGCATGCTTTCAATATTGGTTTACCAGACAATATTGTAAACTGCACTGAATTCTTATGCACATTACAGACAAAACTGGACAAGTAGGTGATCCTGCATAAAACACAGCATAAACCTAATTTAATCTTAGATACTTCAGAATTATTTTAATAAATTAATTTAATTTAGACTTAAGAAAATGAAAGTTACTTGTTTCTTACATTATAGGAATTTACATTTTTGTATTATATTTGTCTTGTCTAGATTATATTGCCTTCTAGTGAGTTTTTAACTTTTTGCATTAAAATACATGATTTATGCCAAACATCATATAAGATATAGCATGAAAAATAAACTCATCATTTGTTTTTTATTTTATTTTTTATTATGAAAAAAGTCACATTTTCTATTCGTGTATATCCTTATTCAAGGTCCTTTCCCCTTCTCACCCCCTCAGGTCACTCTCTCTTCTCCACATCTCCCCATCCCCCCAAGGGCAGGCAGTCCCAAGGTCCCAATATTGCTCAGTTCAGCCTCCACTCCTGACAGATCCAGTTTTCTCCCTGCAACATCGAGACTGAGTCAGGTGTTTCTGTAGGGAGAGTGGGATCCAAGGTGCCAGTCCAAGGTGTTTCAGATTCCCAAGCTATTCAGTGGTTGTGGTTTGCAGCTTGGACATGCTTTGCTTTTTGCTTTTTGCTTTTTTTTTTTTTTTTTTAATTACTTTCTCATTGCTGTGACTTAGTACCTAGCAAATCGCAATTTAAGGAGGGAAGGGAGGTATTTTGTCATCTAGTTCCCAAGGATGACAACCATCATTGCAAGACGGCATGGCGACAGGGCGGAGGAAGCTAGTCATGTTGCTTTTACAGTCTGTAAACACAGAACAATCCTTGCCACTGTTTAAGCAGCCATATTTATTAGACTACTGCAAAGGAAACCATACCATGCTTTCTGCAAAGCCAGGTGGATAAAGGGAAGGAGGGAGGGGCTCATAATAAGATTGGATCACCTCCGTCTGCTTTGTGTAACCCAAACAAATGTTAAACTCAAAACAGGGTTATTACAGCAACTCTCCAAGAGATGTGTTTAGCAATGTCTATGTGTTTCTTTTAGTTTACAGTGTTTGTACTGTGAGAAGACCTTCAGAGACAAAAACACACTTAAAGATCACATGAGGAAAAAGCAACATCGTAGGATCAATCCGAAGAACAGAGACTATGACCGATTTTATGTCATCAATTACTTGGTAAGTCTTGCTTTTTATAATTAAAATTTGGTTACAGTACTGTAAACAAAATCTACCTACAAGCCAACTAATGTCTGAATAGTGAATGAATCGGTACAAAGGTTAAAAGGTAATGAGGGGCATTATCAAGAAGGAGTTAGGGGTGGTTCACAAAGCAAAAGCGATGCATTGTCTTTGGTTTGACAGATGTGTCTACAGTAAAGATGCCTTATCTTTCAATGCAGTGTGATCGAAACTAGAACCATTCCTCATTTGTACTATCTGGTAGCTTGAGGCTAGAGATTTGTGTCTTCTGTTTTTAAATGAATTTATTGAGTATTGGATGTAATAGGTGCCAGACAAGATAATTCGTTAAAAGCAATTTCTTTACTCTTCTCTCATCTCTCCACTTATCCTCAAAATAAAATGTGCATCTGTATCATTGTCTGTGTCAGCTTCTTTGGGAGAGACTGTTCCCTTTTACTATGCAAGAATATTTTTAATGTGTTTGGTGACCCATGCCTTATAGTCCAAAGTGTCTAACCTGTTTGCTGCCCTGTGTAGATTAGTTCTTTAGGACAAGATGAGGTCTTCAGTTAGAGACAAAGTCCCTGGGGTTATTTAAAATTCTAGGAGAGGATTTTGGACTAACATAATGACTGGAGAAGGCTACCGGGCTTGCCCCCAATCCTTCAACATCTTAATTGTATAAATGAAGTATGCCACCCATATGTACAAAAGGATTGATTAATTCTACAGAAAGATGAAAGATGAGAGCTTTGATTTTAATATTTTCTGAAGCAAGGGTTTTTTTTTTTATTTATTTTTCCCTCTCAATATAAGTACATTAAAATCAAGCCTGTTGATTTGGGAAGACTGACTGAATATTACCCACCACTTCCTGTGTTGGATAGAAAGCAGTATACGTGATTTGTGTTGGAAATCTCTCTCTAGTGTGCATTTTTATGTGTTTTTACATAGTTGAATAGTGTTGAATGGAATTCTTCTCAAGTAAGCTTAGCATGTGCTTAAAGATGGACTCTGGGAACTTGCCAAGCTCTTCTAAAGTGTTTTACAACCAGCCAAAGGCAAAGGTCTCTCTCACACACACACACACCTGAGTCCTTCAGTCTTCTCTTAAAGCCATTCAGTCATGACTTCCTAGAGCGAAGCTGCTTCAGGGCCCAGCCCACTACAACAGGGAGTGCACTTGGGCACTGGCTGGAGTATGTAGCTGCTGCAGCCAGCTAGAAAAGCAATTTCATAGTTCTTTCTTCCGGGGGCTTTTTAATCTAAGATGCAAGAGCTTCAAATTAGCAGGACACTGTATAGCTGGAGTCTGTACCTTGGAGGGAGGGAGACTTCAAAGGGTTCACATACTCATAATCTATTGGCACTTTAGAAAAGTGTGATACTTCAATTCCTGAGCATCAAATGGTGTGACTGGCCGTCAAGCTGGAATTGTTTATGAGTGCCAGCTGTCCCTAGGGGGAACATGATGGATTATACTAACCACCAATTTGCTGTAGCAACTCATGGCTCAAGAGAACAGAATGGTCTTAGTAAATAGAAATGAAAATGAAATCACAACTTGAGGGTAATGTTGACATAAATCCCATTTTTAAAATAACAGCAGCTGATGGAGATCTTCCTGTGTGCCAGGCACTGTCACAGCTGTTTATATACTAGGTCATTTATCCACAGTCGCAGGTATAGATAGGAGACTGAGTCTAGTGAGGATGAGTCATTACCACAGGTTCACATTGCCAATGTAAAGCAGTTATCCACTGTATCTGCTTGCTTCCTTCTTATGGGTGAGATGATGCTGGTTCCTTCGTTGTGTTCTTCAGGAGTGTTGACACTGTGTGGCCTGTTCTCTTGAAACAAACTCAAAAGTACAGCTGCTTTAATCTCTACTTTATGATTCTCATCTACAACCATAGCATTTTTATCCCAAGTATTGAAGTAAATAGTTAATAAATATGAAAATGTTTAGGAAAAATTAAAATGTATTCTGATGCATTAGGATTTTTAAAATGATGCAAACATTATTGAAAAGGACTAAGCAATAAAGTCCCTGAACTAGAGAAGTGGTTACCAGACATCTCATCCTTAACAGCATCCTAGGGATACTTAAAGAGTCTTGTTATAAAAAGCATAATAATATTTA
This sequence comes from Sigmodon hispidus, assembly GCA_004025045.1. NCBI lineage: Eukaryota > Metazoa > Chordata > Mammalia > Rodentia > Cricetidae > Sigmodon > Sigmodon hispidus. The sequence goes on from PVIH01014967.1 coordinate 41,802, forward strand.
GTATATGCATAAATGAGACTGTTCCAAATAGTATTAATATGTCATTAGAGAAAAATTAGAGCCAGCAGTTTCTCAGAATCATTATAGTCTTATTTTAGACATGTTAATGAACACTATTTAATGTGAAGAACAAGTTGTTAAACTGTAGAATAAATTCTCTAAAATTTTTCCTAAGTGATGGGTGATAAAACCTTATTTTTAAAAAACAAAAGCAAAATAATGAGAGACACTCATGGCATGTTCCTCAGGGGACATAGGAAATGACAAAGCTGTGAAAGTCTGCTGTGTGTCTTTCTGTCTGTTTCATGCACTCCTTGGACTTCCACGTGTCTTCCAGACACCCGAGGACTGAGACAGAAGGGACCATTTTGCAGGGAGCGGGGCTGATTACATCTTAACTCTCAGATATATAAATAGTAATGTGACCATCGACCATGGAGCTTCTTGCTCATTGCAAACACTTCGGGCATCTCCAGAGCATCCCAGATATCTGGCAAGATGCTCTCAGCATCATCGAAGGTCAAAGAATCAGAACAAAGAAGCTGTTCTCAGCTCCCTCCAAACTGAGCAAATTGGTGTGTGCTGTGCTTCTAGGCTTAATAACTTACATTAGTTTTGTTTTTTATTTTATTTTATTTTTTTTAATGTAACAGACTTGCAAACACATTGACTCTTCTTTGCACAGTCTGGATCATTTACCTCAAATCTTGCTTTGTTTCTTTATCAACTAGAGTTCAGTGAATAGTAGTAATTGTTGAGGCAATATCGTGTATGTGTTACAGAGAGAGAGAAACAGACAGACAGACAGACAGACAGACGGAGAGGAATGAGAGCTCTGGGGTTGCACTCTGTGGCGGGTCCTCTTAGAGGCTCTCCCCTTCTTCTTGAGCCCTCTCACAGCTCACAGCCAATCTGATGCTGAGTTTCAGGGGTGTTTTGAACATCTTTACAGACATGCCTTCAAACTTTTTCTCGTGTTCTTAACTTTTCTAACATGATTCATTAGTACAGTGTCTTGATTAGAAAACCGTGTTCCTTGTTTTTTTCTGGTTTTCCCCTTTAGCTCATGTTCCTAAGCAAAGTTCTTGATAGGAAGTGCAGGCCTTGTCAAGGGCAAACTGCTAGTTTCATAATACAATGAAAATGGATTTTCCTCTTTGCCCAAGTTTGGTAAATTTTAAAAGTTGCGTTATGAAGCTAAATTGCTACAGGTTATAGTGAACACTAAGAAAGTTGCAGAATTAAGTTTAAGTTACAAAGTCTGACATTGGAAAAATCAGGTTTTATCTTTGACTCAAAATATTTGTTGATGAGCAACGTTTACTCACCTCACTTGGTGACATCACAGATGGCCTCTTCATCAGTGCCTTAGCAATGAAAGGATGACCGTAACTCTAGCCCAGAGAGACCAAGTATGACATGAAAATGTCTTGCAGAGATCCTTTTAACAGTGTGGAGACTATTCTTGATGACCTATAATGAGTTTCAGACAGTTTACGATGACTCTACAAAGTACATCATAGAGTTCAAATTAACTGTCTTTAATGACAGTATGGTAGATCTCAGCATGTCTGAGTTTATGCATCGTTTGGCTGATAAATAATGACAGCTTCAAAAACCTCTCATTAAGTTGGTAAATGATAAATTTTCTTGCTCCTTCTAAAGAATAATGGTACACATAGTTCTTTGTTTTAGCTAAATGAATACCTCTATTTTGGGAGAAAGCATATTCATAACTGAGAAAATCTTGGTTACAAGATTCCAAAAGAAAGATATTGAATGAGAAGGATGGCTGTGCTCAGAGCAGGTCCAGCTGGGCTTGACCAAACCTGTGTCACTTCTTGAAAAGAAGTCCAGTGAGAAATCCTCAACAGCTTTGATGTACAGATTTGATTGAGAGAAGATAGATCACAAAGAAGAAAATAGAATTGCCTGAGCCAGAATAAACCATCATAATCATCCTTCTATGAGATTTTGCTGACACTGAATTTCCACACAAAGACCCCTAAAAGTGGAACTTATGCATTAACTGTAAAAGATAAAAGTGTTTAATAGATATACCAATTCATACCAGCATGTGCTTTATAGACACTGCTTAATTGCCTCACAAAAACCTTTTAAAGTAATATGTAAATTGACCTCAAATTTTCAAAATTTTATCAGTTACAGTAAAAAAAAAAAATTGTAGTATCCACTGTCAGCAGATGTAACCAGACATTGGGGGGGGGTAATAAATAGTAAATAAAAAACATGCCCATGCACACAACACTTAGAGGAAAATAGAATGGACTGGAGCTTGGAGCATGAGGATTATTGTTTTTTGTTCTTCATTGTTGAAGTTCTGTACATTTATATAATGAATTTTAGTCTTTTCCCCTCATACTCTGCTATATGAGGTTTCTGGGCTGGACTTTCTGGCCTAGTCCTGAGTTTCTGACCCACAGTCCACAGTTTCTGTCCCGCAGTCCCGTAGAAACACTCAGAAGCTTATATTAATTTTATGCTGATTGACCTAGAGCCCAGACATATAACTTGGTAACTCTTTACCCTTAAACTGACCCATGATTCTTACCTTTTTCAGTCCTGTGGCTCAGTACCTTTTCTCAGAGCAGCACAGTTGTCCTCTGCATCTGCTGGCTTCTCCTGGTGTCTCTGGTGTCTCTGCTCTGCTCTTCCTGTTCCCCGAGTTTTCCCAGTTGGGTAGCCCTGCCCACACTTCCTGTCTGCTTTCAGCCTATCAGTGTTCTTATTAAATCTGTAGGCGAGACAATTATTTACAATATAAGAACATAATGCCACGACAATACTCCATTCTTCCTCACCTGCTTCCTTTTCCAGTTGTTCCCTTCCTTTTGTCAAATCTCCCTACCCTGTCTTCTTTTCCTGTGTGGACAGTAGGTTTAGAGTTTCTTGCCTGAGTAGGGGTGAAGGTTATTTACCAGAGCAAGAGCAATTTATATACCAGTAGGGCTGCACCACTGAAAAAAGTCATAGCTCGTCTTCCAACTACAGTTCATTGCCAGTAGCCCCTCAGTAGGGGCCGGGCATCATGGGCCCCTCCAGTACGCAATAGCTATGCCATACCCAGAGACTCTTTTTCTTTGGTTTTGGTTTTTGATGGGTTTTTTTTGGGGGGGGGGGAGTTTTATTTTAAACAGGGCAGTGAGTAGAAGACCAAGTGGTTTTCCGCAGAGATGTGGAAGGTCAGCATTTCAGGCCATTCGGGAGTGAAAACAGCTGGTGGAAGCAAGTGTGCTGTGTTAAAGGTATAGCAGGAATAGCAGCCTGGCTGGAGCATGCTAAGGAGGAAATGGAGCAGCAGGACATGAGGAGGCAGAGGAGCCAGGGCAGGGCATGGAGGTGCATAAACCATGCTCACAACTCTGAACTGTGTTCTGACTGATGGGTGCCATGACAGTTTCTATAGACAAAGGACTGTCCTGTAGGGAGATCACTGTGGCTAGTGTCTGAGGAGGACCACAGGAGAACAAGAGTAGAAGCAATCCATACAAGCATATCCATCTCAGCCAAGAGCAGTTCTGAGTGCAGCCCAATACAAAATCATAAACTTCCTTAAAGGATTCTGAGATTGGAGCCAGTTTGTTGTTTGGTTTGAGGGATTTTTTTATATGTATATAATGTGCATAAGGACTCAGGATTTTATATATATATATATATTTATATGTAATGTGCATGAGGGCTCTTGTGCACATACATGCAGAGGCCTGAAGCTGACACTAAATGTCATCCTCGGTCACTCTCCTCTTTATTTACTGAATTGGTTTCTCCGTGAACCCAGGATTCTCCAGTTATAGCTAGCCTTACCAGCCAGCTGGCCCCAGGGATCCCCTATACAGGCTTTGCAAGCGCCAGGGTTATAGGTAACTATCATGCCTCCCTGGCATTTATGTAGGTTAGAGGGATCCAAAGTCTGATTTTCTCCCTTGTGCATCAAGTATGTTATCCACTGCACCATTTCCTCAGTATCAAGTGCTGACAGCAATGGTGGGTAATGTTCTGTGGGGGATTACAACTTGATTGTGTAATTCTCAAGAATGAACACTGGATGATAATATCACTTGGCAATATCAAAGACTTGGACACACTGCTAGAAGGCGTTCCAGACTCTCCTAGTGTTTTTATTTAAAAAAAAAAATGCAAATCTTCAAGAGATTCTAATATATATCCAGGGCTGAAAACCAAGGATTTAAAATTAATAGAGGGGGAGAAAAATGATTAAAAGGCTATTACTGTTTCTTTAAAAACAAAGAACTGGTTTTACTGTCTAAGTTTTTAGTATTTTAGGATTTATCCATGTCAGTCATGGCAATGAATTTTTAAGTATACCTTCTTCTGCAAAACCATTTGAGTGAGTTTGTTTTGGTGGTGTGGGTACTTAAGTTCTGTCTGGCTTCTCATGTTTTTCTCCTCTTCTCCTATCTCTCCCTCTCAACCTCGGCTCCTCCTGCCAGGAACTTGGGAAGTCTTGGGAAGAAGTGCAGTTGGAAGATGATCGAGAGCTGCTGGACCTTCCTGAAGAGTAAGGCTTGTAACTGCTGCTGGTTAATTACAGTGTTGAAGAATAAGTAGGCAATTCTTTAATTTGGTCTATAATTACATTCCAAAGAACAAGAATAAAAAGAAAGTTTCTTTGAGCCATGCATCCTTTCACGAAATGGCAAGATTTTTAAAATAATTTTCACATAAAATTCATTAAAGATACCTTTGAGAGAGTTGGGTTTGGGTTTGTTTTTTACTTTCTACTTTTTCATATAGAGAGCAGGACATACAAGCACAGTAATTATGTTAAGAACTCAGATATATACTGTCAGTGTCCTGGACAGAAACCTGCTAAAGATACAGTAACAGTAAAGCCAGAATTTTAATTGAGGCTTTCTGATTTCTTTATATTCTTTTCTATCATACATAAAAAATATCAAAGGGAATTTGAATAAGGAAAATAAATTTATACTTTGAGTGATTGTATGTCACTCAAACAGTGTTAGATGGTTTATTGTTTGATCCTTATATCCACGCCTTTGAAGTGGTGCTGTCTGAATCTGGTAGTGATACCAAGGTGCAGACAAGTGAGGCATCTTGTTTTGGGTCACAAATTGAAAGTGATGGCACTGACTTAGACTGCACATTTCATATACTCTGTGACAGAAATTTCCAGTTGTCCCTTTGTGCCCATCTATTGCTTCTTCCTTGTCAATATAAAACATGATCACCATGAGGATGCTATTTGCCATGTACAAAAAAAAGACTTCCACAGCCCTTCTTGCAGCTAGATGTGGCCATATAACTGTACTTGTCACTACAGAAATTTGAGTACATTGCAAGGTCCAGCAGCAATATTTCTGTAGTATCATATTGCTCCTCCTTAAGATGCTTTTCTCCTCACTACAACATAAGTACCTGATGAGAGGCAACTTAGGAAGAGAAGGGTTTGTTTCAACTAAAGATTTTCTGGTGGGACCATCATGGAAGCTGGGGCTCCATCACTGCTGCTGGAGGCTTAATGTGTAACTGTTCACACCTTCAGATGAGGAAGCAGAGCCCATGGGCCAGAGCCTGTCTCTTTTCTGCTTCTATGGCCCTAAGTTGGCCAGGTAACTAAATGGTCCCATAACTTTCCCAAACAGCACCACCACTGGAGCATCATTGGTGCTAGGAACCAGACTCAAGTCATCTGTAGAAGCAGTGCGTGTTCTTAGGCACCGAGCCATCTCTTCAACCCAGTATATCTTGTTCCTCAGCCAAAAATCGAGTTGATCTTCAATGTTATATAGCAGTACTAGATTTTCAATGTTCCATGAGAAAGTCTCCGTTGTTCCAGTTTAAATGTGTATTTCCTTATCTTCACAATTCTTGCCTACTGGAAGCTTATATGCTAGAGATGACAAACAGTTGGGAATGTCTTAAGAAATAAATGCATGGGATTAGAGAAAGTAAAAAGGACCCTGTTCTTTTTTGGAGATTGACTTATATGTGTGAGTGCATACACCTGTGCATAAGCTAGGAGGCCAGAATACGGCATGTGGCCTCCTCTATTACTGGAAGATCTCTTCCTGAACTTGGGGCTTGTATTCTCTAGGTTAGACTGAAATCCAGCAAGCTCAGATGAGCCTATCTATACCTCCCTCAATGGTGGGGTTCCAGGTATATGTGAGATACCTTTTTGTTCCTTTTTGTGAGATAGGTCCTGGAATTCCAACTCTAGTCCACATGATGGGATTACTCAATACCTGAGCATCTATCTCTCCAGCCCCATGTGCCCTTTAAGTCATCTTCTATAAGATATAACATTGGCCCCATTTAAAATAATGAGGGATCCTCTCCTGAAGCACATGTGTAGCCTCTGTAAGAATACACCATCAATCATGTTGAAGCCCAGCGCCAGCATCTCGGCCCACATCATGTGCAATCAGTGCTTTTGGCTAATGAGAGAGCATCCCATCTCTAGATTAGTGTCCTTTTTAACTAAACTGATTTGTCTCTGGAAAGTACCACACTAATTCCATTCTCAAGTCACAGTTCAGAATAGTGGCAAGTGAAGAAAGTGGGGCAGCATCTACTTGCTCTTTCTAGTTATCTCATGATACTGCTTGTCATAATGGTATGTGGCAATCTTTATCAAACTGTCAGAGTCAAAGACTGGCAGCGTTTGCTAGGAAAGACATCTCACTGTGTGGCGAACCCGCCAGTGAAAATTACCACCATGTTTTCTCTCTTCTGTTTCTAACGTAGTGACTGGTCTGATTGGCAAGAATACCCTGACTGTGCTGTCTGTCTGTTTTGTGAAAAACAAGAAGAAACAATAGATAAATTATATGTGCACATGAAGGTGAGATGCTTTTGTCTTCTTGATTTTGTTTCATCCTGGCAGTTGTGAAGCTGCTGATCATTGGTCCCTCCTTTCCTCAGTGTGACGGTTTATGTTGATTGTCAAGTTCACTGGACCTAGAATCTCCTAGAAAGAGCCTCAGGCATGCTTGAGGACTTTTCTTGATTAGGTTCATTTAGGTTGGACGACCTACCCTAAATGTGGACAGCCTCAGTTCATGGACTGGGTCCCAAACTCAGGAGAAAGAAAACTGAGCAGCGAGCAGCATTTGTCACTCTCTGCTCTGTCCTTTCTCCCGAAACTTTTGTTTTTGGTTTTGTGTTTGGTTTTGGCAGGATGTTTTTGTCACCCTAAATGTTTGGCTGAATGCTGGCAAAAAAAAAAAAAAAAAAAAAAAAAAAAAGAATATATAATGCTATATGACATATGACAGCATCCCAACAACTTGAGAATAAAAATGATAGGATATTTCTTAAGAGTTCTGACACTCTCTCCCTGTCTTAACTGCATCTGTCTGCAGTTGACATCTCTTCTTCACTCACTTTGTCTCCTTCTCATTCAAAAAGACTTAGAACCTAGACAAAACTAGAAAGATTATGGGCACATACCCTTATGAATCTGTTTGTCTGTAGGTTATGAGTTATAATAGTTAAAATACAACTAGGGTGGAGATATGTAAGTCAATAGATACATCACCATGTAGGAGTGACCTTTTTGGTAGCCCCACAGGAGTTATTGATTCTGCTCAGTCACTCATGTTAGTAGCATGTCATAAATTTCTGAGCATCCTGCATCCAGTAGTGCTGCACAAAGTGATGCCACAGTGAGCTAGATTTTTTTTCTGTGAGCTTGTAAATGTGAACATTTACACAGACAACTGGAAAAAGGGACAAGCACAATCCAATAAGTCTCTCTGTACTGCAGCAGTCCTAACAAGGTGTAATTGGTGAGAAGAGCGAAAAACAACTTGGACATAAAAAAAAAAAAAAAAACACCTAAATTTGTGAGACATAACTTATTTGTGGTTCTCTAACACCTGGTTCTGGCATCATGGTCCAGGTGCCCGCCGTACTACAAGCACAGCTCACCACACACTTTTATCAGACTAAATATTTCAGACATGGTAAACACTGTACCAATAAGCTGTAACTAATTTTAACTGATTGATGCGACTTCTTTGGATTGTGCTCTAAAGAGCTGCTGACCGTGCTGACCGGAAGCAGTTAGAGTTAGAGGATTTCAGAGCAGGAGATGATGAACTTAGACTGCTTCTAATATACTCAAGCCTCTGCAAATCAGAACATCCGTCCATTTATAACTTCAGCCTGAAAGACTAGATAATTCATATGATTACAAATATATCCCTTTCCTTTTTTAGGACACACATGAGTTTGATCTCCTGAGAATAAAGTCAGAGCTCGGTAAGGTTGGTTGGGAAGTTGTTTTCTGTGACATTGCACTGGTGCCCGTGTCCTGTCAACATAATCTGGGGGAGCTGAATAACTGGAAATCCATCTCTTAGGAGGACTTACTAAAGCCATGCTTCTCAACCATCTTTCTAATCTTCAAAGATATATCTTTAATTTCATATTCTTTCTTTCAGTCTCCTACACATATGAGGGCTTTAATTAAATGCAAGAAGAGGCTAGGAGAAAGCACACAGGCTTCTGAATGCTTGGGGATGTTTATTTTAATTTATTGATTTGTTTGGTTTTTGAGACAGGGCTTCATTCACCACAGAGCTCCGGTTGGCCTGGAACCTGCCATGTAAATTGGGCTGGCTTCAGACACACAGAGATCTGTCAGCCCTCTTGGTCCTGAGATCAAAGGTGTGCACTATCACACCCAGATAGGAGCTCAGATTCTGAAAGTCAGACGACAGTAGAGTTCTGGCTCCAGCGCACAGTGTATGTGACACTAGGTCTCGGGCAGAAAATAGTGAAATGTGTGTATAAAACTACGCACTGCTACAGATGTGAACAGTTACATTGCTGTCACGGTGACTGCCATGGAAGGGTTAAGTAGTGACACATAAATTACTAGTTTCTTAATGGCTCTAATATTTTGAAAAGCTCATATCCCTTCCAGCACACAGGCTACTTCCCTGAGTCCTGGGTATGTGCCTTTGCTTTGCTGCTATTATAGACATGCATATATGTTACACGTAGTTTCTTTACTAGTCAAGACAGTAGACTGTGGAACCACCTGCCAGGTGTCAGATCGTGGCCCCGCCACTTCCCAACTGCAAAATCTTGAATGGTTTCCTAATGAATAATGTTGATGTCATGGTTTCACCTATGTGATCATAGCTTAGAAATTTAGAGGTATTAAAACATGAAAAGTGGTTAGCTTAGAGTACAGCATATAAGCCCTATATTGGTGTCTATTATTGTATTGTAATTGTTCCATCTTTTCAGGTTGGTTAATTAGGATAAGTGTCTCCTGTAAGAAATTATAGCAAGAGAATTTTAATGTTTTCTATGTAAAAATGGTAAATATTGTACAATGTATAGATCTTAAGACATCACATGATATCTCATGAATATTTAAGCTTTTATGTATCAGATTAAAATAAATTTAATTTTCTTTTTTTTTTGTTTTTTTTTGTTTTTTTTTGTTTTTTGTTTTTTTGTTTTTTTTTTTCCTTCTTTATTTTGTATTTATCAAAAAAAACACAGTAAAAAGAATTTAAAATGTGGAAGAGTTAACAATAACTATACAGAGGATAAGAATGATAAGCATGGCTTATCAAGGGAAGAAATACAAATAAGATTGCTACACCTATATTTTCTTTGTGTTCATCTTTCCCTCTGAATTTTTTTTTCCATCCCT
>PVIH01014968.1:0-51480 GCA_004025045.1 Sigmodon hispidus
AAAAAAAAAAAAAAAAAAAAAAAAAAGAAGGGGGCTGGAGAGATGGCTCAGTGGTTAAGAGCATCGTCTGCTCTTCCAGAGGACCCGGGTTCGATTCCCAGCACCCACATGGCAGCTAACAGCTGTCTGTAGTTCCAGTTCCAGGCAAACACCAAGGCAAGTAGATAAACAAATAATAAATAAATAAAGTTTAAAAAAAAATTGCCTTTAAAAAAAAAAAAAAGAAAATAAATGCGAATGTGTTTGGTGCATTCTTTCATAAAAAAAAAAAAAAAAAACAACTCTAAGTCCTAAATGGATGTTTCTATCAATCCCCTTCCCCCAGAGCTCAGGTACCAATGCAGAAAAAGAAGGGAAAAGTTTATAAGATCCAGACATAACAGGATTGATGCACATATGAACCAATAGAGTCTATGACAGCACACACAGAAAGTCTCAGTGCAGAGAGGGGGAGGTGGACATAGGCTCCCACCCCTAATCAAGAAGCAATCTACAATTGATACCCACCAGCATAGGAAGAATTAGTTTTCTCCAATGGACTCTTACTGAGTATATTAGCTACCCTTAAGGGTAGGCCCCATGCCCAGAAACAGATGGCCAATTCAAAGTAAAGTCAATGATATTTTTGTAAACTTTTTGTTTCATAACACTTCACTGGCAAGCTTTTGTCTTACTGTTGTTTTTTTTTTTTGCTTGCATTTTGGGGTTTTGTTTGTACACGTGTGTTTCTTGTAGGTTTTGCTTATTTGTTTCATTGGTTTGTTTCTTGTGGGTTTTACTTTTTGTTTGTTGCTTTTTGTTTTGTTTGTTTATTGTTCCTTTACTTGTTTGTTTTCCAAAGAGAAAGAAAAGGCATGAGTAGGGATGGGGGTGAAAGACTGTGGAAGATGTTGGGAGAAGGAAAAACCATTTTCAGAATATACTGTATGAACAAAAAAATTTTTCAATGAAATAAAATAGTTGGTGGTGGCGGCTGCAGCGGCAGCATATCTCTTTAATCTCAACACTGGGGAGGCAGATTTCTGTGATCACTTTAAGTTTGAGGCCAGCCTGGTCTATAGAGCAAGTTCTAGGACAGCCATGGCTACACAGAGAAATCTTTTTTTTTTAATTTTTTTTTTTTGATTTATTTATTTATTATGCATACAGTTTTACAGAAGAGGGCGCCAGACCTCATCATAGATGGTTGTGAGCCACCATGTGGTTTTGCTGGGAATTGAACTCAGGTCCTCTGGAAGAACAGTCAGTGCTCTTAACCTCTGAGCCATCTCTCCAGCCCCTACACAGAGAAATCTTGTCTCAAGAAACAAAACAAAACAAACAAACAAACAAAAACTTTTCTCGTAACTGTTTTTAAATCCACTTGAAGACAAAGGTAAGTAATTGAGTATTGATACAGAAATAAGGAGGAAGTAAAAACTGGAAGAATGGATTTGGAAATCATTTCTGACCTAGAATTAAAAGTGCATGAGCTCTCCTTAGGATGAGTTCATAGGTAGAGCACAAGGCCTATACTGAATCCTGGGTATCATTCCTGATTTTCTGGGTCATCCTGCAGCTCTTGATCCTGTCCTGTATCTTACATTTCACATCTGCCTATAACTGTTTTCCTTTCTAGTATTCTGGGAATGCTTTGGCTTTCCATGTTTACTTTCTGCTGACATGGCCTTTTATGCTGTCACTGTTACTCTAAGAATTTGGACTTTAATGCTGAACAGACATATGTTTAACTTCCTTCTTTGAAACATTTTTTTCTTTTTTGTTGTTGTTTATTTTTATTTATTTTTGTTTTTCCAGACTGAGTTTCTCTATGTTGCCCTGGCCAGCCTAGAACTCACTCTGTAAACTGGGAAGGCCTCCAACTCTTAGCGATCCACCTGCCTCTGCCTCTTGAGATCTGGGATTAGAGATACGGGCCACCACTGCCTGACTGGAACATTACTTTGTAAAAAATAGCTTTGGGGGCATTTTATTTAATTTAAGCCTGGGTCTTAGCTATAAAAAGAAAATACATGTAAATTTATTTTAGGAAAATGAGACCATATGTTATATCTCTGGCATAATCCCAGCTTAAAATAATGGCTTAATATATATAGTATATTGAGCTGTAAATGGTGATACACACTTTTAATCACATCATTTGGTAAGCAGAAGGAGGTTGGAGCTCTGAGTTCAAGGCCAGTCTAGTCTACAAAGTGAGACCTGTCTCCATAGAGAAGAAATATGAAGTACACACACACACACACACACACACACACACACACACACACAGAGTTGCTCCTAATCACTGCTGTACGCTTGCCTGCTCCTTTTTTTCCTTCCTCCTTTTTTCTTAAAAAGCTGCTTGGATGGGGTGAATGGATCACAGAAAGAGAACAGAAGTATTCACTTGATTAAATGGATCATGGAATGGTCAAAACACAAAACAAAACAAAATTCCAAAACAAGGTGAAACAAAAACAATTGAGAAGTTGGGCCATTTTAAAGTTCAATAGCAATTTTTGTGATATGGTCCAATAACTCAAAATAATAAAGAGATACCTGTGATTCTGGTATCATTTCTTATTATTTAACTTACCTAAGTTCAGCAGTCAGATCCTTTATTGTCGTGTATTTTTCCTCTAATGATAACTGAGCCTTTTGGAGCACATCTCTCAATTCCTGTAGCTGCCTTAAGGTACTTTTCAATTCTCCATGAGCATTCTGTAGTTCGGTTTCGAGTGTTTCCCGTTTCTGCATGGTTTCTGTTAGTTCAGCTTCAGTGTGATGCTGTAACCTTTCTAACTCTTTCACTATTAGGAATAAAGAATCATTTAAGAACTAGATGTAAACCACTTTTTATTAAGAACTTCATGATAAGTAAAATTAAGAATATTCAAAGCGCTGGAAGATGGTTCAGTTAACACAATGCCAGCTCTGCAATCATGAGGACCTGAGTTTAGATGACAAGCATCTTTACAAAGACTGTGTATATTAAGAATGGCCTATAACTGACATTCTGATTCAAACCACCACATGTAACTACACAGGTATTGGTATTTAAGGTAAATTCAATAGCTAGTTGCTTACCTGCATTTGTTTTCTTTTCTAGTTCTGTCTTTGTCTGATCTAAAATCATATCTAACTGAGAGAGATGTATAGATTTATTTTCCCCATCTCGTTTTAGATGTATTATTTCTTTTTCCATTTTAGACAGCTCTTCTTTGTACTGATCCATCTCAAGTTTGGCTTGCCTAATTAAAAACAAACAATAGAACAGGTAATTTAGAAACTTTAAACCAGAAGACTTCTCTTTGACTTGAAGTCTGCAAATTTTATGAGGTTAAATATTAGCAAATCTCTATTCAGAATCTTAAGTCACCTATTCACCTTTTCAAACCTCTCCAACTAAAGCATTGTTATTCTTTACACTGACATATCACTGAAAACCAAAGCCAGCATTCTTCTCAGTCAAACTTTACAAAGTTTCATATATATTGAGAACATTCTAAGATTACCATGTGATATTTTTATTGTCTGAAACAACAATAAAGTAGTCAAATTACCATAAAGACCATATTACTGAAACAAGTAATTCTATTTAATACTTATTAGGGTGTGCTTTTAGTTTTAAAAGTGATTAGAGATTTCTAGATTGACCAGCTTTCCCTGCTGGACAATGAGGGACCTAAAAGACAATGAGGCAACATAAGCAGACAACAAGCAAAAATGAATGGGCCGGGTTTTCTAACTTTCCTTCAGTTCAGAACTTGTTCCAATATGGGCACAATAAGCAAACAATATACAGAGAGGAAATTTAAAGTCCTTTTGTTATAATTTTAAATTATAACATATTCACTTAAGTATTGAATCTTTAAAATACAATACAATGTTGTTGGTTTTGCTCTTTTACTCTTTGGGGAAGCTTGACATCAAGCTCTCAAATAAATCACACATTGAGGCTTATTCTTAAATACAAATGCCTAGCCTTAGCTTGGCTTATTTCTAGCCACCTTTACTTAACTTTATATTTTCCTATCTATCTTTTGCCTCTGGGCTTTACCATTTCTGTTTCTGTATACTGTGGTGATATATTGTGTACCTAATAAAGTTTACCTGAAGATCAGAGGGCAGAGTCAGCCACAGATATAACCACAAATGTCAAGGAGTGGTGACACATGCCTTTAATTCTAGCACTAAGAAGTTTGAACTAGGAAGTGACATTGCTGGGCAGAAAAAGTTTTATAAGGTAGAAAGAGACATACATTGACCCTTCTCTTTCAGATGGAGGACTCAGACAGACCCATTCAGTCTGAGTATTCAGGGAGACAAGATCTTCCCCTTTGCACCTGAGGAACTGGCTAGGTGAGAAGTGGCTGTGGCTTGTTCTCTGTCTCTCTGATATTTCAGCTTTCCAATACCTGGCTCTGGTATTGGAAATTTTGTTATAAGACCAATTAGGATCTGTGCAATATTTGGCATTCAACTTTTGGGGCATGAATTTTTAAAAAAGGTCACTTGCTTGTGGCTTTGCAGCCACCAGCACAGGCCGGAACTACACATAGCTGGAGTCACTACCTGGCTGGCTTGGTTTTCCTTTCGAAGTTAGCCTCTTACCAACTGCAAAGCCCTGCCTTCTAGGAAGTTCATGCTACACGTTTTTTTTTCTCCATGATCCCATGGGTTCCCTTTCCCAGTGGGCTGTGGCTTGTTCTGGAGACCCTCTTTGGGCTGGTGCCACACTAGGTAGCTGGCTCACTTCACCCTCATCTGAATCATCCTTGGCAGCAGATCTGGTGAGTCAACTGCAATTTCTTTAAAAAGGAAATTAGTTTAAGACCAAAAGAAAGTGTTTTTTCCTACATTAAAAAATGGGAAACTATCATAATGAAAGGAATTTGGTCTCTTTTGATTATATACTAGACAGTATAAAAAAAAGAATAATTAAGTGAAAGGATAATTAATGTACATGGAATTTATGTACTGTCTATTATAAATACTATTTGTTTGATCATTTCTGTTTATCATTAAAAAATCAGTTAATATGAATGTCAAGATGAAAGTCTTAGAAAAACTTGTATTCTGAGTCAGATAGAGGAATTTAAAGGAGAACCAATCGCAAGATTGCATTATAAGTTTAGAGAGAAACAGCCTAAGGCTTTCAAACAGCCAACCTTAATATATCCAGTAACCTTACAGGAATCGCCAAATGACAAAAATCCCCCACACTGTGTAAGAGCTAAATAGACTCCTGTGCAAATGTTAGATTTGAGGAGATTCAGGGAAGTAACAGTCTCATATGGCATGTACATACCATTTGTAAATCAGATGTTTAAACTCATGGTCAACTTGTAATAGAATTATCCATAAAAACTGTACAAATATGGTTACAGAGGTTTTCAAATATGGTTACAGAGGTTTTGGAGACTGGTCCCCAATTACAGAGAACCTGGTAGAAAAATGAGGCTAAGATCATTGAATAACACAGTAGGACTGCAGATATAGAAATCTCCGAGGACCAGCTTCTTGGGGAGGAAGATTATGCTAATGTAGAAAGGCAATCTTTACATCATCACCACACCCTGGCTTTATGCTTCATAGCAGCCTTGAATGTTTGGGATAAAACTAATGAAGTAGGAAAGAAAACTGAGTCATTTACAAAAGTGAGCCAGGGCCTAAAGGAAACCACTGATTTCTTACCAGACTGACTTTAGCAGTAAACAGAATGACACAAAATGTAGAAGGTAGATAAATAGTAATGGAATCTCTGGCTTTTGAAAATGTTAATGCAAAATGCAAAAGGATAATTAGGTCATTAAAGGCAAGACTGAGATACAATTAATATGGAATCATAACTATGATGATGCTTGCATAGGAGAACTTATTTTCAGAGGTTTGAAGAAAAATCAAAATGTCAATGATTCAACTGTGGTAAACAAGGTCACCCAAAAAGGGACACTATAAACAAGCCATTCCTAAACCATGTTTTTGCAAAGAATAACTTCAACAGAAAACCCCTCACTTCTAGATTAAGGCAGGCACTGGACTAACAAATGTAGGTTAATAAGAGACAGACAAGGTAACTTTTTGTCATAGGGAAATGCCCTCAGGGGCCTCCACAGCGCCCTCTCCCCTCCTGTATCAAATTCAGTTCAGTACTATCCTGTCACTGGAGGGAACACCTTCCCAGAGCAATTAAAGAACATAATGCCTATTGGAAAAAACAATACTGTTTTGAATAATAATAATAATAAAATATAGAAGAGCAAACAGAAAAATCAAAATTTTGATTAAAAAAAAAGAAAGGTAATCTCCCCAAACATAGGGTTATGGAAGGGTTTTGTTTTTGTCTTTTGAGAAAATAAAAACAACCATCTTGAGGAATTTAAAGACCTTTGGACAAATAAGCATCCAAAGAAGGGAGAATTACCCAGAAAAAAAACAACAAAAAAAAAACCAGCAAAAAAGGAACTATCTGACCTAATGGTATTTCTGAAGTCTTAATGATGAGACCCCACAACAATGATTTCACTTGGACTATGGTAACACCATAAAGCTGACAAACACCACTTAAAGATCAGGTTTAGAGTACAAGCTGCTCAGGACAATTTCGAGGTGCCTGGCTGAGATGATCCAGCCTCACAGACTACTCTAGCCAGGACTTGAGACAAGCCCTGTACTTTTCCATTATTCAAAGACTGGACAACAAATGATACAACTATCTCTCTCAGGACTTGACAATTTCCTTTTCAGGATCCCCTAAGGAATCTGTCACCCTCAGACAATAGGAAGTAAATCAGACAACATGATGCCCACATTTCCAAGAGGTGAGGTGAGTGGTTTGTGATTGTTCAACAGGTTATGAATAAATGCCATTGTTTCAGGTGGTTGATTACAAGTTGTATCAGTAATGGTAAGAAAAAAAGCTGAACAAAGACAATTAGATTCAGGGTTCTTGTTTAAAAAAGGGGGTACATATATGATGAGGAAAAAGGGAGATTATTGAATCTGCTTTGAAAAGAAAAAAAGAATAAGGATATGAAAGGATAAAAAAGTAGATTATTGAATCTACTTTTAAAAAACAACTATTTGTTTTAAATATTTTATACTGGATTGAATTTTTGTACATTATATGCAAATTATGTATAAAAAGTAAAGTTTAGATTAATTGTTAGTGTACATATATTTCTATTATTGTTCAAGGTAATGTACCTATACAGTTCATCTAATAATGCAATGCAAATTTCTAGTCCTTGAAAATTATTATCAACTAATTAAGATATAAAGAAATGCAAGTTAGTAGTTATTACAATCAAACGTATAGGCATATTAGTTGTGTTTTCAGGGTCAAACAAATATATTTTAGATAGACGTGTCTTCAAACACTTCAAAGATCTACAGAAGATGACATTTAAAATGTTTTAATAATGTAGGTTCTTTGTATTTTTATAACAGTGAGACATGTCTGCTCCTGGAAGTAGTACCCTACTTCAAAGAAGATGATGGACATTGAAAAAAATTCCATATAGAGTTTACTTTCTTTGTGACAAAAGTTATCCACTAGGAAAGAAAGTTCCCTTGCCTCCACTGCTGACAGTATGCTTGTGTGTCCAGATGAACAAGCAGGACACAAAAGAAAGGACTATGGAACCAAGACAAGGTTAAAATATCCTGCTTTCTAGATAAATCTGTCAGATATATATGCTAGGCCTGTAGCCTGAAGATGGATGCCCAATGTTGTGGAGAAACCTGTCCAGGCAGCTAGATATTTCTGTCATTTTCCACATTTTTTTGGAAGTAGCTAACTTGTACATCTTGCTCAATCACTTAGTATTATTTCCTTCTTGGGTCTCTGGGGGAGTTAAACATTCAGAAAAGAAACTCAGTAAGAGGTGTAAAGTATATAAGTTTGAGAGACATCAAAAGATAATTTTTGGTCAGTAATACAAGTTAGACAGAAAGTGAATACAACACTTTGGATGGACTCAATGAAGTACTTCCTATGAATTTGTCAATTGTTAATGGACTAGACATTG
Source organism: Sigmodon hispidus (assembly GCA_004025045.1). Taxonomy (NCBI): domain Eukaryota; kingdom Metazoa; phylum Chordata; class Mammalia; order Rodentia; family Cricetidae; genus Sigmodon; species Sigmodon hispidus. The sequence continues at coordinate 8,016 of PVIH01014968.1, forward strand.
TTTATGTAATCACTGCTTGTATGTATTATATGTAGTTATTGTATTGACTGTACATAGTTTTTCTTGTATTAGTTATAACCTTCTTTTCTATTTTTGACAAAAGAGGGGATGTGTGGTGATATATTGTATCTAATAAAGTTTGCCTTAAGATCAAAGGACAGAGCCAGCCACAGATTTGGCCATGAAGAGTGGTGATACATGCCTTTAAAAGTTTGAACCAGGAAATGATATTACTGGGCAGAGAAAGAGACAGAATTTGACAGTTCTCTTTAGGATGAGGACTCAGAAACATTCAGTCTGAGGATTCATGGATCATACGCAGGATCTAATCCTTTCAGCTTGAGGATTTGGCTTAATAAAAAGTGGCTGTTGCTTGTTCCTCTGTCTCTCTGATCTTGCACATTTTCCTCAATATCTGGCACCATGTTTTTATTATAAGACCAAGTAGAATTCATGTAATAGCTTGTTTTTTGCGTTTCAACTGCCTCATTCTAAAAATTATAATAAACACATGCCATAAGTTTAAGATTAAATGAAAATGAGTTAATGTATCCATCAGAACAAAGATAAGAAAGTAAAAGTTCTGTGGTATAATAAAAAAAAAGGATATAATGAAGGCTATGAGAGAGATACAATAAAATGTTACAGAAACATAGGTTATGAAGAAATTAATTTCTCACACAAATATCTCACTGAATTATTATCAAACTCTGAAACTAAGACATTATTGATATAAAACTGAGAAGGCCAATTAAACTATTATATTCAAAATTTACCTGGCAGTACCAGTAAGCTCAATAATTTTTTGCCTTTTTAAATCTGCATCATGTATGGCTGCTTCATATTTCTCTTCCATTTTTCTCAACTTTTCTGCTGAGCTCTCTCTTTGTTTCTGAAGCTCTTGTTCTTGCTTTGATACCTGGGAAAGCAGTTTTCAGATAAGTGCTTAAATTCAATTAAACTTCAACATCATACAGAAGAAAAATACTTTTCATAAATATATAGTCAAACCTACCATTCAGTTAGAAGATGTATTTTAAAAATCAAAGTAAGCGTGGTGTGGCAGAATTTAACTATGGTCTTAGATACTGGAAAGGCTGAGGCAGAAGACTGCCTGAGTCTAGGAGCTCAAGACTAGTCTAGGCAATATATAAAAACACCTCATTTCAAAATTTAAACATAAAAACAGTAAAATCAAAATATAAACCAGGATTCTTTGAAACCACAAAGCATAACTTTTTAGCAACAGAAATAAATTATTCACATATAACTTACTGTTCATAGAACTCTGGCAGTAAAGTCAGAGTGATAAGAATTGAGCAAGTCCAGGTGAGACTGGGTGCTTGCCTGATACAGGTGAGACCCTGAATTTATTCATCAGCACAACAATGAAGAAAAAGAAAAAAAAGGAAATAGGTAGAAAGGTAAAGAAATGAAGAAATAGTAAATTTTTCCCATTTTATTATCCCAACTTAAAAAGTTCTTCTCATGGCAAAATAAAGAGGGAGGATGAATTCAGACTATACTATATGTACATTTATATATGTGATAAAAACTTATGGTACACTAAAATGAAATCAGAAAGTTCACAATTTTAAATAAATTTTCTTTAGAAAGAGAAAAAATTAAATATATATATATTTAATATATATATATGAGAGAGAGAGAGAGAGAGAGAGAATTAGACAAAGGCAGGTAGATCTCTGTGAGTTCAAGGCCAGCCTAAAAGGCAAGTATGTTACACAGAGAAACCCTGCCTTGAAAAACAAAACAAGAAAAAGATTAGTCTCGGGGCTGGAGAGATGGCTCAGCGGTTAAGAGCACCGTCTGCTCTTCCAGAGGACCCGGGTTCGATTCCCAGCACCCACATGGCAGCTAACAACTGTCTGTAGTTCCAGTTCCAGGCAAACACCAAGACAAATAAATAAATAATAAATAAATAAAGTTTTAAAAAAAAAAAAAAAAAAAAAAAGATTAGTCTCTAGTATCAAATTGTCTAGGATTTTTTTTCAGTGAGATGATAACATCTTTATTTTATTCACACAAATCTTTATTGTGGTCTTAGAGACTGGGATGACTCCACAGTCTTGTGTGCTATACAGGCACAATGAGTACCACCTGCTACAATCCCACGATCATAATTCATTTGTGTAGCTCAGTAGCAAATAATATTTTGGGGGAAAAGGGAGGTTTCTTTTATTGTATTGTTTTTCCAATTCTTTAAATAATGCCATGTCATATGTTATTCAAAAGAGAGACATCAGAAGACATAATTCAGGTAGGTATTAAATTTAGATTTAAGAAAAAATTCAGTCAAGAAGTCTAAATTGAGCCACCATGTGGTTGCTGGGAATTGAACTCAGGTCCTCCAGAAGAACAGTCAGTGCTCTTAACCTCTGAGCCATCTCTCCAGTCCTGATTACATTTTCTTAATCAAAAATCTACAGATAATTTTTAAATTCTACTTCATAAAAATCAGACTATTTTTAGTCACTAATATATACCTGTTTTTCAAGTTTAGTCTGAATATCTTCCAGCTCTCCATTTCTAATCGTCTCTTGCTGTAACATCTGTTGTTGCTGCTGAAGGGTGTGCTGTAGAATAGCATTTTGCTCACTAGTCTCTTGAAGACTATGATTCTTTATCTTTAGCTCTTTCTGCAAACAATAGACCTAGCAAAGAGATATATTTCTTGTCACAATGAAAAGTTTCAAATAAAAAACTACAAATGTAAAAGCTGTCTTCCTTATTTATCCCACTTTTCATGTAGCTCTCATGGTCACAGAGAAGGGCATGGTTCATTATTCTGACTGGGAAATGATTATAGGGTTATTCCTATAAAGGGTTATGAATACAGTGTGAACACTTCTTGTTGCCTGAAAGATATAGGACTCTTAGCTTCAGCTACAGCACCATGTCTGCCTGTACTCCACCATGTACCACCATGATAATAATGGGACTGAACCTCTGAACTTATAAGCAAGACACCCCAATTAAATTTTTCCTTTATAAGAGTTGCCATGGTCATGGTGTCTCATCACAGCAATAGAAACCCTAAGATCAACTGTTCTTAAGTGACCTATTACTCTGGAGTCATAAACAGCTTCCAGAGGAGAGGTATCCCTAAATTGATCTATACTTCATTGATTAACTTTCTCCTTTACAGATATAAAATCAAAACCACTACATAATAAAATGAGGCGATATTTATTGTACTGTATAGTGTAAATATTGTAGTAGTCTATAAAATAATATTACAGCAAATCAATCCAGACTACTCATATTCTAACACATAAAGGAGTAATAATATCAATGATGATATTTTTTTACTTTACTACAAATATTTAAGATCTCAGTACACTGGTCTCAAAAATTTCTTTAAAAGATATCTTTAAGGTAGGTATGATGGTACACACCTAAAGCCCCAACCCTTAGGAGGCTAAAGCAGGAGAATTATGAATTAGAGGCCTTGCCTATCTATGTGGACGGATGCTGAGGTTATAGAGATAAGAAAACAGCTCTCAAAGTCTTCATTTTTATGTCCTGTGTGTATACATGTATAGGTAGGAGGACAACTTAGGGGAGTCAGTGCTCTCCTTTCACCATGTGGGTTCTGAGGATGGAACTCAGGTCATCATCAGGATTGGGGTAAATGTTTTTACCTGCTGAGTCATCTCTTCAGCTCTTCAAGAAAGGTCTTTAGTAACTGAAAAATTTATCTCAATCAGGTTTAATTTCTAAACTTATTTTTTTAAAATAACATCTTACTATATAGCCATGGTTGGCTTAAAACTAAGTAGCTCAGACTTGCCTAAAATTCATGATCCTCCTGAGTCAGCCACCCAAGGACTAAAATTATAAGCATGTACCACCATGTCCACCTTCTAAAGTTGATTCTTAGTCCTTCATGTAAAACAAAACAAAAACAAAATTTTCAAGTTTGTCAGCACTAGGGAGGTAGAAGCAGGTAGAACTCTGAGTTTGAGGCCAGTCTAGTCGACAAAATGAGTTTCAGGGAAGCAAGGACGACACAGAGAAACCCTGTTTCAAAAATCCACCTCCACCACCAACAACACAAAATAAAAGTTTTGAAGAATTTTATACTCCTATATCTAAAACAATGCTTTAAAAATTGTTCAAATTATGTTAAAATTATTATGTTATAACTGTAACGTACTATTCTGATTCCTTAAAAAAAGTGAATTTGGATTTTAAGGTATATTTAATGCTATACTAAAGTAAAGTGTTCTTTAAAAAATATATAATTTAAAATTTGTTTCTAATGTCATATATAGAAAGGCTAAATTGTTCTACAAAGTGAGTTATGGGACAGCCTATAACATTAGACAGAATTTCTGTCTCAAAAACAAATGAAAACTTGAGGCACGTGGCCAGTTACAGTTTTGGAATTAGGAGCACAACTTTTTTCTACCTAGGGTCAGGAGAAAGGAGGTTTTTTTTTTTTTTGGTAAAAAACAAATTATTATTATTGTTATTTTTAATTACCAACCAGAGGCTTTGAAAAGGTGAATGGTGGAAATTTTGTTTCATTTCTTCTTTAAATAATTTTTGAGAGTCTTTATCCATTTAAAAAAATCCATTCTTAAAAAAATGCATTGTCATTTACTTTCAAGTCTTAGAATGAACATGTTTCTCAGAATCTGGTTCTGAGTGACAGAATGCCTAGGATAGATTGGAATCCAGCCTAGGCTTCATGCCCATAGCATCTAACAGAGAAATCATAGTTTAATTTCACTCAGAACAAGGGCAGGCAACTTTTCCTTTAGAAGATAGAGTTATAAATGTTATGTTTATTTTATAACCACTTTTTTCAAATTAACTAGCTATCAGTAAAATATTTTTAAAATTGAAATTAACTTTGCAGATTCTCTGCTTTCAGTGCCGTAAAATTGGCTGCACACTCACTGGTGTGTTAAAATAATTGAATAGCTTGTCATTGCTGGGAAATATTTTTGAGTTGTGACTTGACATTCTTTAAAACCCCCTTTTCCTTCAGAATCACAAATAAACCCGTTATACCATAGAACCGTTTTCTTTAATATGGAGGGAAGTTTATCACACTCTCCTGATCCCATCAAAGGGTAGTTTGCAAATACCCACACACACCCAAACACGAGCCCGGAATAAGTGAGTCAATAGCCAGAGAGACTCGGGCATGTTCATTCTGTGAATTTTCGCTTAGGAGGCTGTAAGTGTTCTCCACGAGGACTTTGTGTTCTCTGCCCAGTGTGTTCTAGCTATAGATGGTTTTGTTCATTTCATCTTGTGGGAGTGAGTTTCAGTGATAGTTATTAGAAAACTTTGAGTTTTACCTTTTTTTCTTACAATATTGACTCTTGTTATCTGGATGTGATTCGGTAATTCTCAAGCTTATCTGATAAACACTATTTTGAATCTTAAGAGGCAATTTGATGGTGTCGGGCTAAGTCAACTCAAGCACTCAGAGCTTTGGGCACACTTTAGCTCAGTAAAGTCCTTTCATCTACAGCTGTTTCAAGCATTTTGGAAGCCAGCATCCTGCCTTTCTGAAGACTAGGTTTTGTCTGAATCAAACAGGAAGTGATTCTTATCTCTGCTTTTCAGGGAAGGGATTAACATTCAGTTCTTCTTGTTTACATTTTACCACTGTTGCTGACGTTATGTTACTTTTCAATTATGCTTTTTGATGATGTGATCCATGTGTTTATGTAACCAGCCTGTGGCGTTTTCTAGTCTGTCCTGTCTTGTAAGATGATGCTGAGATTTGCCACTTTGGAGACAAAGCATTCATCACTAGCTAAACATATGTGAACACACAGATATTTAAGAACTAAGCAAAAGAGGAGACAGTTTGGACTGATGGAAATACTTACCCTCCCAACATGATTTAGTGTATGTCTTATGGGATGCACTCATGGAAAGGACTTTCAAGAAATTGTGGATGTGAATACGTTTCTCAAATAAAAGTTTAAATTGTAAAATAGTTTTATAATAAAATATTTACATTAATTATTTTAATATGGATGGAACTTGCATAAATTATACTTGTTGTTAAATATTTAAAAAAAACAAATGAAAACTACATTTAATGTCATCTATATAAAGATAGACATTAAAGCATATTATTAAGAAGCTGAGGCTGTAACTCTTGGTGGAGAGTCTGCCTAGTGTGGTGGTGTGAATGAGAATGATTCCCACAGACTCATAGATTTAGATATGTTGTCCCCAGTGAATGCAACTGTTTGGGAAAGATTAAGTATGATACTGTTCTGAGAAGATATATCACTGGGGGTAACTTAGAGGATGCAAAGGACTCGGCTATTCCCATGGCTCTGCCTCATGGCTGTGTCTCAAGATGTAATCTCTTAGCTACTGCTCCAGTGCCATCCATGCCTACTGCTATTCTCCTGGCCGTGTTGGTTAAGGACTCACCCTCTGAAACCGGAAACTCCAATTAAATTCTTTCTTCTCTAAGGTGCCTTGGTCATAGTGTCTTATCACTGTAGCAGAAAAGTAACTTGACACCTAGCATGCCTTGGATCCCAACCCCAGCACCACATAAACCAAGTGTGTTTGTACATACCTGTAATCTAAGCACTTGACAAGTATAAGCAGGAAGATCTTAAGTTCTATACCATCAGTTATACAGTGAGTCTGAAATTAGCTTTGGATACCCTAGACCATTATCAACCTTACAAAATCCCAGACAAAATAAAGTACATTGAAAATACAACAATAACAACAAACACTTGAAAATTTTGCTAAATAAAAGAATAATTTACTTCTTCAGACTTCTTCTTCAGCTGTTTTTCAAATTTTTCCTTATTTCCTTCCAACTGATTCAAATGCAAAGCAAGTTCTTCCTTACAGATTTCTAATGCTGAATCCAGTTGTCTGACCTAAAGTAAAAAAAAAAAAAAAAAAAAAAAAAAAAAAAAAAAAAAAAAAAAAAAAAAAAAAAAAAAAAAAAAAAAAAAAAAAAAAAAAAAAAAAAAAAAAAAAAAAAAAAAAAAAAAAAAAAAAAAAAAAAAAAAAAAAGCAAAATATAATATAAAAAAAAGAAAAAAGCAAAAACAATAAAACAAGGCTGTGTGTGGTGCACATGCCTTTATCCCAGCACTTGGCATGCAGAGATAGGCAAATCTCTGTGAGTTCCCGGGTGTCCTAGTCTATATAGTAAGTACAGGACGTCCAGGGCTACAAAGAAAGACCCTGTCTCAAAAAACAAATTATTAAATTATTAATGAATATTTATTATTTGTACAATATTTTACAGATTTATCTCCTAATGTTACTTTACTGCTTGAAACACTAAGCAGGAAAAGCACTTGCTATGCCAGCCTGGAGACGAGATGATTCCCAGAACCCATGATGGAAGGAAACAACCAACTCAGCAGTTATTCTGACCTCCAACCACATGCTGTAGCACATGCACATGTGCACTGCAGCAAGCAATCCCAACACACACACACAGTAGTAAATAAAAATTTAAACCTCAGCCAAGCTGTGGTAGCGCATGCCTTTAATCACAGCACTTGGGAGGCAGAAGAAGGCAGACCTCTGAGGGAGGCCAGCCTGGTCTACAGAGTGAGTTCCAGGATGGCCAGGACTGTTACATAGAGAAACCCTATCTCAAAATAAATGAATAAATAAAAACAAAAATTTAAACTTCTAAAATAGTTCTATTTAGGATATAAAATGAAACGGCAGTAAAGATTGACCGAAAAAACTCATTCACCATGGCAAACCAGGGAACTAAAGAGGAACCAGAGAATAGAGTCCAGGAAAAAAAAATAAGCACAGAAGTACATTCTAAAAAGAGGGAGTATGTTCAGACTACAAAAGACAACAGTGGGACATTGGAAGGATCAAAAATAAAAATGTATAGGAAACAGTCATTTGAAAGAATGTCAAGTAGACACCCCAAAACACTCTTTTAAAAAGGTAAGCATATTACTTATTTCTTAAGCTTCCTTGAACATTAAAAATAGGAAAGTAAATACAAATATTCTATCAATGTTGCTAAGATCAAAACATTTGGAAATGCCAGTTAATTAAGAAGATTAAAAAAAAAAAACCACAAAACTGGGGACTGGAGAGAGAGCTCTGACTGCTTTTCCAGAAGACCTGGGTTCAGTTCCCAGCACCCAACTGGCAGCTCACCAATGTCTGTAACTCCATTTCCAGGGAACCTGACACCCTCACACAGACATACAGGAAAAACATCAATGCACATAAAATAAAACAAATAATTTTTTGAAAAAAGATAAAATATTATGAAAGGCAAAAAAATCTCCTTTGCTTAATATCTGTGAAAATATTTCTTAAAGACAGCAATATAACTTGACTCAAGTGTTTACAAATACTTTGTGTTATCTAATATTAAAGAGAAAATCAAACTTAATAACTTCTTAAAAATTAGCTCAAGATCCTTGATTTCTGAACATGTCCATACCCATCTATTACTAAGATTCTTATCTTGCTTTTTCTTTCTCCTTACAATTCTGAGTTTTAATGCTGCAGGAAGAGAATGCTTTTCTCTGATTAAAATGCTACATCTGAAACAGTGAAAGAAATTTCAGCTAGATTGAGGGAGAAAAAGAGAAATTTTCTTCTAATACTATTCGACATTATGAAATCACTCTTGTAATTCTTTCTGAAAGGGAATTCTGCAGCCGTCATTATGAAACACTATTTTTGAACGATTATCTCAGCTTGCTTATATAAGTACTGACAGCCAAGAAAATCTGCCATTATGAATGACTATCTTGGTTGATAAAAACAAAACTGTTCTCCTAGTAAAAGTTTTTAAAGATTAAATTTTTAAAAATCATGTGTGTGTGTGTGTGTGTGTGTGTGTGTGTGTGTGTATGTGTATGTGTGTGTGTGTATTTGTGCAGATGTAAATGCAGGTGTCCACTGGAGAAGGAGTTAATGGGCAGTTACAAGGCTACCCAATGGCAGCTGGGAACAAAACTTGAGTCCTTTGTAAAAGCAGTTCATCTGAAAGAAAGAGCCACCTCTCCAGCTACTGGCTTTAAATGTTTAAGTAAACCTTTTAAATGTTTAAGTTAACAAAAATCTACCCAAGCATAGTAGCACACACCTTTAATCCCAGCACTCAGGAGACAGAAGCAAACAGATCTCTGAGTTCAGGCCAGCCTAGGTTCACAGAGAGAGTTCTAGGACAACCAGAGCTACATACAGAAACTCTGTCTAAATACATAGTAAAACCCTTGTATATTCCCTATCTTAAGCAAGAGGATAGGCATCAGTACCTGATAATAATATAATAAATCATTCAGGTAGGAGTCATTAAAAGATGATAAAACCACTGTTATAAGGTTAACTGAGGAATCAGATATTCATATGGGATAAACCACTCCAAAGATGGCTCAAAAAATATTCCTCTTAAACTAGTGACATCTGCGGGCTAGGTTGTGGCTCAGTGGTACAACACAGCATACATAAGGACAACATACATGCTGGGCAGTGGTGGTCCATGCTTTAATTTCAGCACTTAGGACATAGAGGATCTCTGTGAGTTTGAGGCCAGCCTGGTCTATAGACTGAGTTCCAGGACAGCCAGAACTACATAGAGGAACCCTGCCTCAAAAACAAACAAACAAACAAACAAACAAACAAACAAACAAATAAATAAATGAGAGCAGCATACATTAGGCCCTGGGTTTGAACTTTAAAAAAATTTTTTTTCTTTTTTTTTAATTTTATTATTATGAACAAAGAAGTCACGCTTTCTATCCTTGTATATCCTTATTCAAGGTCCCTTCCCCCTCCCACCACATCAGGTCATTCTCTCTTTTCCACAACTCCCCATCCCCTCCCTGGGCAGGTCCCAAGGTCCCAATAAAATAAACACAAAAATTAACTGCTCTGCTGAAACAAACAACCTCCTCAGGTACACAATGTGGGGGATAGTCAAATGACAATCTAAGACTACCTAGCTTCAGAAATGCTTTATTATTTGTCCACTTTTTTTGTTGGGGAGGCAGAGAATCTAGAAGACAAAATGAACAGAAAATATAGAAAGGAAAGAAATACAATTTTTAAACCTAAGCCACACTCTTTCAACATACTACTTAACAAGTAACAAATACATTTGTTTACTTTACAGTATTTTGTTACCTGTTCAGAATTTATTTATATTGGTGCTAGAAATCAAACAGCAGGGCTTTGCTCATACTTGGCAAGGAACCTTACAATAAGCAACATCCATAGACTCAACCTTTTAATTCCCATGATCATACTTGTAAGATATAATTTTAAACTGATAGTTTTGATTTTCCTATACAAGCCCATATATTTAAAAATATTTAATATTTAATATCTAATAATATTAATAACAATTTAATAATATTAATCTTGCAATTAGCAAATTGAATCACGCAAAGGAATTTAGTAAAAAGTTATGAAAAATTTACAGTGACATAATCAAAAACAGAGGATCCCAGATTTTTACTACTACAGATATTCCATATCAAAATTATTTATATTGAGCCAGGTGTGGTGGTGCACACCTTTAATCCTAGCACTTGGGAGGCAAAGGCAGGCAATGTTTGTGAGGAGAGGCCAGCCTAGTCTATAAAGCAAGTTCCAGGATAGCTAGGCCTACACTACACAGAGAAACCCTGTCTCAAAACACCAAAAACAACAACAAAAACAACCAACCAAACAAAAATTTATTATATTTGAACAAAAAAAAGCTTCATTATTTCTTTATTATATTTATCTTTTTTCCAAATGAAAAACCATTAAAAGCATCACATCAAGGAAAAAGAATAATCGATGTATGATTATTTCATATCTGGACATTAAAATATGGAAATTCCTTACTAAATTACTGCCTAGATGTTTTAGGTGACTTAATAAAAACCAGAAGTTTAATAACTATTGAATATTATTTAATGAAATAGTTTTATGCCTACAACTGTAACAAACAAATCTATTTACCTCTTTAACTTTTTTTCCTTGATTTTTGAATCAAGGTCCTTAGCTTGCCTGGAACTCATTGAATAGGCAAAGCCAGGCTCAAACTTTGAGAAAATTCTCCCAAGTGCTAGGATTACAGGCAGGGACTGCTATGCTTGACTTGAATACTAATCTCTTAAAATTTTGTTTACTCTTACATATATAAATGAACTGACAAGACAGTAAATGTTAAAGAATTGCTGAATTCTATATGAATAACTATAACGTGATGGTTAACATTACATTTGAAGTTCAGACTTATTATGTTTGAGAGCCCAAAAGGCAAAAAATGCCTCTAACATGTAAGCCCCTTGTTGTGGGATAATCTTTTTGTACACTGTAAAAAATGGCTGCTTTAACTCATCTGCTGAAGGCAACTTCTGATAGGCTTAATAAAGAACTGAACAGCCAATAGCTAGACAGGAGAGGATAGGCAGAGCTTCTAGTCAGAGAGAGGGGCTCTGGGAACAATTTGAGAATCGAGGACTCAACAGTCAGCACAGAGCAAGACAGATAAACCAGAAATAATGAGCCCCGAGGCAGAACATAGATTAATATAAACAGGCCAATTTAAGTTTTAAGAGCTAGTTGGAAACCCTAACCCTAACCCTAAGCTAAGGCCAAGATTTCATACGTGAGCTGTCAGTCCAAAGAAACTACACTTACAGTCCCTAGCTTATGCAGGCAGTGTACTAGTGGCCTACTTCCCTTTTCTCTCAGACACTGAAGGCCATTCATAAATTGACTGGTCTTATAAAATTCTGTTCTAGAAACATAGTAGGTCACGAAACTAATTTTTATCTCTGCTTTTGTAATCAAACTTGCTTACTCTGTTCAAAAAGATGACCAGAATAACTGCAAGACATATAAATTAAACCCTGCCTAGACGTAGACAAAATACATGAAGTCTTGTGGCTTTTCCTTCATAAACCTTGCGCTGACATGGCTAGGTGATGAATCTTGGAGGTACTCTCAGGTGCAGTCCTGCCCTCATAAAGGACATCAGTATCTAAAATATAAGACCTCTTATTAAAATGTGTTTATGGTCATGATGAACCTCTAGACCCATAACAATAAATTAAGATGCCATTGTTGGGTTTGGGAGATAGCTCACAACAAGCATGAAAATCAGAGTTCAGATTTCCAGTACTCATGTAAACAGGCAGCATGCATATGTATACAATTCTAGCAGTAGGGAGGCAGAGACAGGCAATCACTGAAGCTCACAGACCAGGCTAAATACCTAAATTGGCAAGCTTCAGGTCTGATGACATATTCTACCTCAAAAAAATAAGACTGAGGAAGAGAACTGATTTCAACTTCTAACCTTCAAACACACATAGGCACATGTACTGCACGCACATACATACGTTCTCTCTCTTTCTCTCTGAAGACATAATTGTTTACATAGGCATACACAATCACAAAACAAGTTACGGTACAAGATGACAGCACATTTAGACCAATTAACACTAATAAGAAAATACTAAATTATCTATTAGTTCTTCCATATTCATAACGGAAACATTCTAAACATTACAATGTTGAATATTGAATGTACTGCTTTTTCATACAGACAGACAAACATGCACAAATTTAATACCATTTCCCTCTTAAGCATTTATGCTCTGTGGTTACAGCTGCTACAGTGTGAGGACAACAATAAAACTAGTACTTCTTTGGTTTTTTTAATTTGTTTAAATTATATTCATGTGTGTGTCAGTGGGGAAGAATGTATATATGCATGAGTCCTCGTCTGGCTTATTTTAGTTAACACTAATAAGTTCAAATTATAGATGAAAAATGAAGTATTTAAAAAATACCTATGTGTGTGTGCATTTGTCTATGCATGGATGTAGGAACTATCAGAGGCCAGAAAAGGGTATAGGATCCCCTGGAGCTGGAATTACAGGCACCTGTAACTGCCCAACAGGCAGCTAGAACTGAACTCAGGTCCTATGCAAGAATAGTGCACACTCATAACCACTTCATTAGCCATTTAATAGACACCTACATATTATATTTTTAACTTATTGGGAAGAAAGCCATTAAAAAAAAGTCAGTAATAGTAAAATAGAGACTTGATAAGGTGGCTTATCAAGTAAAAATTCTTGTCTTCAAACTTAATTACCTGAATTTTATTTTTGACACCCATATGATAGTAGAAAACTGATTCTTGCAAGTTGTCCTGTGTGCATATATGTTAGATATTTAATAAATCCTGGGATATTAGAGAAAGCACACAGTCAAATTCTAGGCAGACAGTTCAGGAAATCCTTGATCCTTGAATACAAGGATAAACAGCTGAGTCAATCACACACACAGATAATCCCAGGACAGGGAAAGCCAGGAGTGGGACCAACACCCTTAATTCCATAACTCCAGAGACAGATCTCCTTCTGTTTCTGTGAGTTCAAGGCTACACGCCTTTAATCCTAACCTGGATGGGTAAAGGTATATAATAAGGGCTGTAGAAATCAGGGGGAAGCAAGCAACTGACAGAAGCAACCAGCAGAAGTGACCAGGAGTGAGGCTGAGGAAGTTGCAAGACAGCTAGGTGAGAATTGAATGTGATACTCTCTTTCTCTTTGATATTTCAGCCTTCCCCCAATATTTGGCTCAGAGTCTTCTTTCCTTACAACCTAAAATGGTGCTACAACAGTCCTGACTTCACACTTATGCAATAGCATGTGTATGCACGCACGCACGCACACATACACACACACACAGAGTACGCTATACTGGCCTTGACTGTTTCTTCAGATACATGAATCTGTAATGATTTCAAAGCTTCGTCTTTTTTCATATTTTCTTTTTCCATTTCCTGTAAACAAATTTTGGTAAGAAAAAATGTGTTTGCAAATAAATATTGAGAGTACATTAAATTTATGTTACAGAAACATAAACTTTAAATGTTAGCTTCAAATAATACTTTTAAAAAAGATGACTTTACCACTTTACTTTCGGTCAAGAGTCTATCTAGTGATTCAAGGTGATGTTGTTTACAAAGTATATCTTGCTGCAAAATGGACATAGTCTTTTCTTGTTCTTTGAATTGTTGATCTCTTTTTTCTAGTTGAGTTTCAAGCTAAATATAAAAACAGAATGTTCATGTTATAGTTTTGAAACATTGGGAACACTTTAAACATAAATATATTTAAAAGAACATAGATTTTTTTTGCATTTTAGATATTTGCTTAAATTTCTCTTATTTAAAAAAATTAAATCATACACCTCTCTTTTCTCTTCTTTCCATTGTTATTATTACTGACTGGTCTGTCTTTGTGTTTTTATTACATATGTATATATAGTCATGAACAATATGGAATAGAAAGTCCTGTCTTGAAGTTTTACATTTATTATAACAATAAATTTAAGTTTTAACAGTTTATTTTTCTTTTACTGAATATAGTTTCAGATGTTTACTTGTATTGACATATGGGCCTACTTCATTGACTTTAGGAAGTACTATACTATATATAAAGAATTAAAGCGTTCTTTGATATCTTGCCTTGATTTCTGCAACAATGTTGCAATAACATCCTTTATACAAGTCTGTTTACTCGGATGTATAAGAGTTTCCCTAGAACAAATCACCTAAAAATGGACTAAGGAGATAAATCTTCCGAATAAAGCAAATTTTTTTCTTTCTCCCTTAACCCTTTATTATTTTTAGTTTTTAAGACTGGGTCCCACTCTATCACATACTTCATTTCTTGTTAGTGTTTGCTATTACCAGTCTTCCCTCTCACTCCCTACTCTACATTCTAATAAGAATAAATGGTATTTTATTGTCCTTTTCCTTTTTTAGAACTTAAGATACTTACCTTCTTTGTCAAATGAGTTTGAAAGTAGTTCATTGTGATGACATATTATATATTTAATAAAAATAGTCTAGAATATCAGAAGACAGAGTCACCCACAGTCAAGCCAAGAAGGTCAAAGAGTGATGATCCATGCTTTTAATGCCATCACTTGTAAGAGAATAGACCTCTGTGTGTTCAAGCCCTAACAGCAGGCAGTGGCAGCTCACACCTTTAATCTAGAAGAGTTGGACCAACAAGTAAAACAGCTGGGCAGGGGAAGAAATACAAGGGAGGAGAAGGCAGAAATTTAGCCATCCTGTCTCAGCAACCAGTCAGGCTAAAGACCTATGAGGACAGGGTTTACCTACTTCAGCCTGAGAAGCTGGCTGGATAAGAATTGCCTGTAGTTTGTTTCCTCTCTCTGATGTTCCAGACTATTTTTATTAAATATAAAATAAATCACCACAGTTCATCTTCTTCTAGTAGACTACATAATATCACTTTTTGATTCATTATGTATTTGGAAGAATTTACCAGTGAAACCATATAGATCTGAAACTTCTTTTGGAAAAATGTGAAACTATGTTTCTTTTATTTTGTTTTGAAAAAAACAGTTCTTACAGGCTGGTGGTTAAGAACACTGACTTCTTCCAGAGGACTTGGGTTCAATTAAACATACATTCACATAAAAGAAAATAAAATGTAACTCCCATAAAAAAATACATCAATAAAATCTTGGGTTCAATTCCCAGAACCCACATGGCAGCTCACAACTGTCTACAGCTCTAGTTCCAGGGGAATCTGACAAGCTTACACAGACATACACACAGGCAAAACATCAATGCAGATAAAATAAAATAAATTAAAAAAGAGAGAGAGAAAAGAAAAAGAAAAACCAGACCTCTGTTCTGAAATTTGCCATTTAGACCACACTGGCCATGAACTCATGAAGATCCACCTGCTTCAACCTATTAAGTGCATTCTTCACTTTGTTTTAATCATGTTGTTTTTAAATTCCAGCTGTCCTAGAACTCACTCTGTAGACTAGGCTGGCCTTTAATTTGAACTCTGAGAGCTCTGTACACCTCTGCCTCCTGAATGCTGGAATTAATTAATCATTACCCACATGATATAGCTCTTTTATTCCCAATTCTTTTAAACTTCTAGGTCTAAGCTGATTACCAAAAAATTTATAAATTTTACTTAGCACTTTTAGAGATTTTATTGATGTATTCTTTTTTAATGGAGGTTATGTTTTATTTCCTTTTATGTGCATGTATGTTTAAATGCATGACGGATGGAGGACAACTTTCAAGAGTCAGTCTCTCCTTCCACTATGTGGGTCCAAGAATTAAAACTCCAGTCATCAGGCTTGGCTGCAGGCAGCTATATCTGCTGGGCCATCTCACTAGTAGAGTACCTGGTTAGGATGTACAATGCCCTGGATTCCACCCCCAGAATCACAAAAAAATAAAAAGTAAAGAAACAAACATTGGAGCCAAGCATAATGGTAGTTCAGTCTTTAATGCCAAGACTTGGGAAACAGAGGGAGATGAATCTGTGTGAGTTCAAGGTCAGCCTGGTCTACTGAGTTCCAGGAAAGATGAAGATTCATAGTGAGAAAACCGCTCCCACACACACACACACACACTTAAACAAACATCAGGAAATTATTTAGAAAGAATGGGATTCTTATTAGGTCTTGCCAATAACTTCTTTATGCCTTTGTTTATTTGTACTTAAAAGAATTTTGGGTTAGAATATTTAAGGTTCTTTTCAGTACTAAAGAATACATTACTTACTCGTTCAATCTGTTTTTCCATTTCTTTATGCTGTTCAAGGTGAATTTTCTTTGCTTTTTCAAAAGCAAAACAAATTTTCTCATGTTCTGTATTGATATTGGATTCAAGGCTTCTTATTTTTTCATTCTTCTCCTAGAAATAAAAATATTGGGAAGTATATAATTAAGAATCCATTTTTGATTAAAATAATACACGAACCTAGCAATATAAATACACCATATTTCATTCTTTAAGTACACTTTTATCAAAACTTAGGCAAGAAGGATGATTTCAAGGCGATATGATAGACTAGAAATTGTCTTCATTATGACTCAGTGAAGAAGTACCAGGATAAGTGAAAACAGAGAAAAAGAAAGAA
The DNA here is from genome assembly GCA_004025045.1 of Sigmodon hispidus. Classification (NCBI taxonomy): domain Eukaryota; kingdom Metazoa; phylum Chordata; class Mammalia; order Rodentia; family Cricetidae; genus Sigmodon; species Sigmodon hispidus. Next base: position 24,971 of record PVIH01014968.1, read on the forward strand.
CTCTGGAAATTCAAAATAAGAGTGATAAGACAGCTCAGCAGTATAGAGAAATAAGATGGGACACTACAGATTAGAAAGTCGAACAGAACAGTTTTAACAGACATAGGAGAGGGAGGCCTCATCCAACAATCACCAGGCATCCCTAGAAAAATGAGCCTGAGAGTCCTACTGACAGAACAAATTCACAGCTCTCACAAGCCTCAAATCCAGCTGCTGGTCTGGCTAGGACAATGACTTCTTGGATGGGAGAGATCGGGAGTAGAAGAGTTCCCCTGGCTCAGAAGGCTGTGTCTTGACACTCTCTTCAGGGAACATATTGTTTAAAATTAAATACTCTAGGAAGTCCGCAAGAAGGGAACAATCACAACCAGGAAGATTAACTTCAACCTGCTACAGCCCCAGTTGCGAGATGGGCTTAGGATGATGCAGCTGTAGAAACAGAAGGGTAGGCCACTGACAAGTTGAAGGGTAGGAAGCGGGGCCTATTAGGCAGTGAGCTGTGCTGGGAAAGGGAGGTTTGCCACTAGCATCCAGGAACAGGTTGCATCAACTAAGAATAACTCTGAAGAACAACAACCATGAGCCTGAAATTGAGCGAGTGTGGGAGCAGATAAATCTCTGGAGCTAAGTTTCTATACTGACACTACATGATGTAGGGGCAGAGAACAATGAAATTCCAACGGACTGCTTGAAACCCACAGCTGCATTCATCCAGCAGGGTGATAAATACATTAAAAAAATTGAAAGTACAAAGGTAAAAAGGCAGGTCTACCCTTACATATCTCAGTCAGTCCTCAGGCTGCTTCCCTCAACTTCCAGTGTATTTGGAAAAAACCCCACAGCTAGATCATTAACCACTCCAATAAGTAGAGACCAGGGGCTCTCAAGAAGACAGGAAAACCTGCCCAGCTCACAGACTGCAAAGAGTAGGTAGGCAGCAGACACTCTTAGTGTGTAAAGAAGGGAAGCTATTAAAGTCACAACAGCTCTGGCTGGGTCAATGTAAGTCAGAGGAAACACAAGAGTCTGAAGTTCAGCTGCTCCTCCTCTCACACATACCCAACAAGCTCCAATTTTTATGGAGCCAGAAAGACACCGATAGAAGATATCAGTGTATTTCCCTATATTCTGTTCTTCTTGCCTCTTATGTTTCTCTTTTTCTTTTTACTATATTGTATTAGTGCTTTTATTCAATTATATTTTCTTAATTTTTTCATGTTTTTATTTATATTTCATTTTATACATTTATAAAATTTGGTTATATTTCTTTCTTAAAACTTTTGTTGTTTTTGTGAGACTGGGTTTCACTGTGTTGCCCCTGACTAGCCTAGAACTTGAAGTGTAGACCAGACTGGCCTTGATCTTACAAAGTCACTAATCTCTGCCTCCCAAGTGCTGGAATTACAGGTATGTACCACCAGCAAGTTATCACATTTTTTTACATCATTATACAATAATCTCTTATTTATTATTTGTTATCCCATGTTTCTTTCCATCTCTCTCCCTTATTTCTTTTTTACTATAGCTTTACTAAGATTTTCACTTTATCTTAGTGGTGTGCTTAAAATTTGAAAATCTTTGTTTTTATTTTTCTTCTGATTCTTATATTTATCTAATTGTAACTAAGAATATTTTTCGTTGTTGAAAAATCCTTTTTCACTTAAAATTTTTTTCTAATATCTTGCTTCCTGCTGCTTCATTTTATTATACTTTTTTTTTTTTTTAATGACACAGCCTTACTGTGTAGTTCAATATAGATCTTCTGCTGATCTCAAGCAGAAAGAGATCTACTGGCCTCTGCTTCTCAGGTGTTTAAAAGTGGGCACTAGGTACACAAGATGGTATCAGAGTCGGTAGACTGGCGTAATTGAGCTGTTTGACAGGAGTTCTGGGAACCAAACCCAGGTCCTCTGCCATAGCAGTATGTACTCTTAACTGCTGAGTCATCTCTCCAGTCCTCATAGGTCACTGTTTTGAGTTTGGATTTCTATCACAGTGTCTTGGGCAACATAATTTAAAGAAAGTTTTAAAAGCAGGTAATCTGAGTCCTCCAACTTTACTTTCCAACTATCTGTCTGTCTATCTATTCATTCTTTTATAATTTCATACATGCATATGATACTCATTGTGGCTCCTGGGGAAGAAAAATCATAGTGCTCAGTTTTATTTTCCCAGACTTCTTTAGAGAGTCTAGGCTCTTTACGAATAATATTAATGTCAGTTGGGAATTTAAAACCTGGTTGAGCTGAGCAATGAGAGCAGCATGTGGAGAACTGACCTCTTTGCACCATTGGCAGTTTCAAAAATAAAGTACATCCATTTATTTTCTTAGTCTTCTTTATATATTTCAATGGAGAAGTGTTCTACATATTTCATTAACGCCAACTACTTTACACAAGAAAATATCATTACTTTAAATTTGTTATTAATACCTATAATACAACTTATTTTTATATATAGCAACTTTTTGAATTAACTTACTTAAAAATTTCAAAATACTGAGATAGTCTATATATCATATAACAAAAATAAAACAGCTACATTTCTTTTTGATATTTACTCCTTCTATTTTAGTTTTATATAGTTTTTTTTTATATTTTTAGTGTATGTGTGCATGTTCATGCATATGTAATGGTGTGTAGGTATGCTGTGGAACTATGCTCTTCTACACTGTAAATGTTTGTCATGTTAAATATCGGTTTAATAAAAGGTTGATTGGCCAGAAGGCAGGCATGAAGTATAGGTGGGCTGCTAGACTAGGAGAATCCTGAGAAGAGGGATGACAAAGAGCAGACAGCAGCCTGACCGGGGAAGCTAGACCAAAATGCTGAAGTAAGAAAAGGTACCAATCTACATCATTAAGCATAGATAGAAATAATGGGCTAACTTAAATCTTAAGAGTTAGCAAGTAATGTGCCTGAGTCATAGGTCAAAACCTATAATTAATACAAGCCTTTGTGTGGTTAACTGGGACTAAATGGTCATGGGACTGGCTGGGAAGGACAAAGAAACTACTGACTACATACATAGGTACACATATATGCACATGAACATATAGAAAGTTCAGAGGTCAACATTGGGGGTCTTCCCCAATCACTCTCCCCCCACCTTGGTTTTTGAGACAGAATCTCTCTCTGAACTTGGAGTGTAGTAAATAAATGTTTTTGGCCTGGCCTAGCCCCATGGTTTGGACCTGCCCGCTACTGCTTAGCCCCCCAAAATAACTCAGACATTTATATTAGTTACATGCTGCTCATCTGATGGCTCAGGCTTATTGCTAGCTAGCTTTCTCATCTTAACACAACCCATTTCCATTAATCTGTTTGCCTGTGTTTCTTTACATCTGCATCTCTCCCAACTCCACCCTCCTCCTTTATCTATGCTTGTATTTCCCTCCTGCATCTAAGATGCCTTGCCATAGCCCAAAACAGTTTCTTTATTAACCAATAATACACACAGCATACAGAAAGACATTCTACCTCACTGAGTTCACTGATTGGCTAGCCAGAAACCCCAGGGATCTTCTTGTCTCTGCCTCTCCAGTTCTAGAATTATATATGCACACTGTAGTGTTTGGTTTGGTTTTGTTTTTTAAGTAGTTGAGGGAGGGCAAGCAGTCATGTCCTCATGCTTATGTGGCAAAGAATTTACCAACTCAGCCTTTTTTTTAATCTTTCAAAATATCTAGGCCTTCTAGAAAATAATTAGCAGAGTGTGGCTATTTTTTTTTTAAAGACAAGTCTGTTCATCTATGTCATTGTACTTGAATCTTAAGAACATTTACATTTACATGCTGCATTCAGGCAAAACATCCATTTATACAAACTACAAATGAGCTTTACATTTTGTGGCATTTTGGTATCCAGATGACCTTTCTCTACATCTGCCTATTCTGGTTTAATTTCCGACTGAATCTTTTCTCATTTACTCCCAGCTGGAGGCTAGAAGGCTGGGTATTAGCACTCTACAGGATGTTTAGTTAACACAGATCTTATCACATTCTGTAGCCTTCTACATTGTCCAGATGATGGTGTCCTTTACTGTACAGAAGCTTTTCAGTTTAATAGGATGCCATCTGTTATTGTTGTTCTTAGTGCCTGTGCTATCAGTGTTCCGTTGAGACAGTCTTTTCCTGTACCATTGAATTCAAGGCTATTCCTGCTTTCTCTTTCTTTTATCAGGTTCAGTGTATTTGGCTGGGTGTTGAGATCTTGGACCCATTTGGAGTTGAGTTTTGTGTAGAGTGATAAGTATGGATTTATTTGTATTCTTTACATACAGTCATCCAATTTCATCAGCATCATTTGTTGAAGATGCTTGGCTTCTTGTAAACAAACAAACAAAAATATCAGGTGTCTATAGGTGTGTGGATCTGAGTTTTCAATTCAATTCCATTTATCAGTGTGTCTTTTTTGTGCTAATACCATGCTGTTTTTCTTACTATAGTTCTGTACTACAAACCAAGGCCAGGAATGGTGATACTTCCAGCAATTAAAAACAATTATTATTCAGAACAGTTTTAGCTATTTTGTTTGGTTTTTGGTATTTGTGTGTGTGTGTTTACCTATGAAGCTGAAAATTGTCCAGTGAAATTCTTTGAAGAATTATGCTGGAAGTTTGATGGGAATTTTATTTAACCTGTAGATTGATCTGGGTAGAATTTCTATGTTTATTATATTAATCCTACTGATCCATGAGCATAGGAGATCTTTTCATCACCTGATATCTTCCTCAATTTCTTTATTCAATGTTTTTATCACATTTTTTTTTCACTTCCTTCGTTAGAGTTGGTCAAGGATATTTTTTTCAGGCTATTGTGAAAGGTACTGTTAATTTTGTATCCTGCTACTTTGCTAAAAGTTAAGTATGGAGGTTGCTCACTATCGGTGTTTGAAGGCTGATCTGTTGTTTAAGCTGTAGCATGTATTCCTGTGTTTGTTGCACAAATGTTAAGAATTGCAATATCCTCTTGGTATGTTTTTTCTTTAATAAATATGTAGTGTCCTTCACCATCTGTTCTGATTAGTTTTGGTTTGAAACTAATTTTGTCAGATTTTAAAATGGCTATCCTATCTTGCTTCTTTTGTTTGCTTAAGTTCTGTTTGCTTAATTTTTTTTTTCACCATTATTTTACTCTGAGGTGATATCTATCCTTGAAGTTAAGGTGTTTTTCTTGGATCTTCAGAGAGGGTGCCAGATCTCATTACAGATATTTGTGAGCCACCATGTGGTTGCTGAGAATTGAGCTCAGGACCTCTGGAAAAACATCCAGTGCTCTTAATTTCTGAGCCATCTCTCCAAAAGTGTGGATCCTGTTTTTGAATCTGTTATGGGTTTTTTACCTTTTTATTGGAGGAATTGAGACCACTGACATTGAGAGATACCAGAGAGTGGTATTCATTGATTCCTGCTTTTGTTGTGGTGGTGGTATGTGTGGCACATATGTGGTTTTCCTCTTTTGATTTGCTGGCTACTATTATTCATTCCCTGTGTCTTCTTGGGTGTTGTTAACCTCTTGTATGGGGGGGATTTATTAGAATGATTTATTTGTTAAAAAAATGAAAATATGGAAATTACAGGTATATAAATGAAAGTAGAAAAAAATCATTCCATATAAGGTAATATAGATCAAGGAAAACAAATATGGTACAAAGCCACTTATAATGTAGGTGTTAGCTGTTAAGTCACTGACAAGCAAGCTACATTCTGTAATAACCACAGAAGCTAGGTATAGAGTAAGGGATTAGAGGGGAGGTATGTATCTCCCTAGAAAGGAGAAATGAAATTGTTATGAATGGGGTAAAGAACTAACTGAAACGGGAGGATCAAACAGAGCAGGAGAGAAGAGGAGAGGGAGAGAGGGAATCTGGGAAGGGACATCTCAAAATAAAGGCAATTGATGGGTTATATGGAAACCTAATACAATAGAAGAGTGAGTGTGTGTGTGCGTGTTTGTGTGAGAACATGATCTAAATGAAGCCTTCAAACAATGTGGACAGCACCCCAGTTGGACATCTGTCATCACCAAATGAAGCTGCCAGTGCTGGGAATGGATTACATCTAATTGAGTTGTTGGCCAAAGGGGTCCTATGGGAACTCAAACAACCCAGGCTGTTTCCAAAGCTATTGGTTGACTCTCCACAAACTTAAGGCTCTATTGCTGAAGCAGCATCTACACAACTCAATGAACATGGAGAGGTTGAACTGGTTCCTACCTAGAGTCTTTAACCCTACATACTGCTATTCATGGTAGTAGAGGGTCCTCTGCACACCACTGAAGAAAACACTAACACAGCTACAAATATACAAGAGTAACCTGCCTGTAAGATATCCTGGTGCAATAGTGGCACAAAGCTTGTAGGAGTATCAACCAAGAACTGATTTGACTTAAGGCCCACTCCATGAGATGAAACCCATGCCCAAAACTGCTTAGGTAGCCAAAAACCTAAAACTAGATAGGCCAGAGACCTAGGGGAAAGCCAAGTAATACTGTTCTGCTAAATGAACACAGTAATAAAATGACTCCTAATAACATTATACTATACTCATATATTAGTTCCTTGCTCAGCTGTCAACAGAGAAACTTCCTCCTGCAGCAGATGGGAATAAACAGTGACCCACAGCCAGACATTATATAGAGTGAAAGAAAACACTCAGCTCTAAAATGATGATTCCATCACAACCTCTCCCCGGAGACTCAGGCACTCTGAGGAAAAAGAGGAAGAAAGGATGTCAGAGCCTGAAAGGATGGAGGACACCAAGAAATCAGGCCTTCTGACATAACATGGCTGGCCACACATGTGAACTCACAGAGGCTATGGCAGCATGCACAGGGCCTGTACTACTCTGCACCAGATGGATTCCTAGAGCTGAGAGAAATGGACCCTCACCCCTTCCCTATAGCCCAGAAGCTATCCCCAATTAATAGCCTCTTGAAAGTGAAAAATTAGTTTTCTCCCAGGGAGTCTCACTGGTGAACCAAACCACTCTTACTGACTGGCTCCTTGCCAGCAGTAGATGGCTAATACAAAATGAACTCAAAGACATCATTGGAAGTTCTTAATCTCGCAATATTAAGTCAAGACATTTTTTAAATTTACCCTTATAAGTACTTTTGTGTATATATAGGACTTCTGATTTTGAGTTTTTATGGGATTCCTTTGTGTGCCAAAGTGTGTGTGTCTCTAAAACTATATGCATGGAGGGGGGCGCTCTTTTTCATGTTTGTTTATTTGGTCATATTCCAATTTCTTTACTTTTTTATTTATTTTATTATTATGGATGTGGATCTAAATGGGGGAGAAGAGGGTAGGGAAACTGTAATCAGAATATATTGTTTAAAAAAAATTCCTCCCTTGGTTTTTTGAGAAAAGAGCTTCTCTGGGTATCCCTGGCTGTCTTGGAACTCACTTTGTAGACCAGGCTGGCCTCAAACTCACAGAAAGCAGCCTGCCTCTGCCTCCTTAGTGATGAGATTAAGGGGATGGCTAAAAATTTGTTTTCAAAGAAACAACAACAACAAGCCCCTTAAAATCAATGAGCACGACAAGGATACAGATAAACAAATAAATTAATCAATTCAGGACTTGTACAAGAAAGTAATCTGTATAACAAAGAAAACCAGCAAAATAGATGAGAAAATTATCAATATGGGCAAAATTGTGTAATAAATATTCAGCAAAGAAACAAAGAGTGATCTGGAGAAACAAACATAAATGGCAGCGATAAAAAGCATAACAAGGAAAACAAAAAAATTTAGTGGAAAGCATCGTCTATAGACTTGGCCAAGTAGAGGAGAGATCAGTTGGGGAGGAAGAAGCAGACGGAGGAAGAAGGAAAAAATGAAGGAAGAATGAAGGAGGAGAAGAAGAAAGGAAAAAGCAACAGCAGCAGAACTATAACGTCCAGAAATGCTGGGAGACTGGAAGGACACCAAGCCTACAAACGCACTCATGAGGAGAGGAGCTAAGGTGCAATCTAAGCCACTTTGAATCATCTAGTCCCTGAAGTTACAGCAGAAAACTTAACGAACTTAAAAGCTAGACCCTCAAATACATGAGTCTTTTAGAACCATAAACACAAATTATCAAAGAGGAGACTCTCATAAATACAAAGACAGGCTAGTAAGATGGTTCACAGAGTAAAGACACTTGACACAAAGCCTGAAGACCTGAATTAAAACCCTGGGACCCACACAGTAAGAAGAGAAAACTGTCTCCTAAAAACTGTGCTCTGACTTCACATAAATAGGAAGATATCTTTTAGCCTGGCCTTGAGGCAGATGCCTTCAATTGCAGTTCTCAGAGGGCAGAGGTAGGGGGATCTCTATGAGTTCAAGGCCAGCTATGGCTAAATGTCATGTCTCAAAAAAACTGAAAAAAACAACACCCAATATTGATGCCTGGACTCTACATAAACACACATGGGTGAGTGTGCCTGCATACACAAAGAAGATATAGCAACTGAAAATATACATACACTGAATGTTCAGATTTCAATTTCAAACACTAAAAGGAATAAAAAGTTAGATAGGTCCTGACAGAATAATAATGGGTGACTTCAATACTTTACTATCATCTTTAAATCAGTAATATCAATTAAATATCAACAAAAAACTTCAAAGTCAAACTACTTAATAAACCAAATATATATAATAACAATTATTTTTTACTTTTGGTTGTGAGTCTAGCCTTTAAAGGTTGAGCTATCTCTCCAGCCCAGACACAATAACAATAAAAGCAAAATAAAATGATAAATTTTACCATGAGCTCTTGTTCAAGTTCTGCATTTTTTGCAGCAATAGAAGAATACGCAATAATTTTTTCTTCCAGTTGTTTCTCTAGTGTTAAAAGTTGAGAACATTTCTTTGTCATCTGAAAAACAAAAATAAAAACAATGCAGTTCTAAAAGTAATGACATACGTTTTAAAATCAAATACCTGCTCCTTATTCCAGACCCTAAATACACTATAACAAATAAACTAAAAAAAAATCATGGTAGTAGGCAGAATATAAATTAAATAACCTTTTTTTCTGTTGTTTTTCTTTTTTTTTTGTTTTTAGAGATTTATTTATTATGTATACAGTATACAGAAGAGGGTATCAGATGCCATCACAGATGGTCATGAGCCACCATGTGGTCGCAGAGAACTCAGGACCTCTGGAAGAACAGCCAGCACCCTTAACCTCTGAGCCATCTCTCCAGCCCCTTCCTGTTGTTTTTCAAGATAAGGATTCTCTGTGTAATAGTTCTGGCTGTCCTGGAACTCAATCTGTCGACCAGGCTGGCCTTGAACTCGCAGAGATCCACCTGCTTCTGACTCCTGAGTGCAGGAATTAAAGTTGTGTGCCAATGCTGCCAGATGAATACTCTACTAGTTTAAATAACTGTAAATACTTAAGAACTAGGCTAGTGATACAACTAAGCAGTAGAGTGCTTTCCTAACATGCTGGCAGCAAAATTATCAATCACAATACACAGAGAAAGAAAATCATTGCTAATAAAACTTAATATAAGCAGTATCCGTCTACCAATCCAGCTAGGAACGAGAAGGAAAATTTCACTCTGAAGGTTTAACACACCCAAGAAAACACAAGAAATAAATATCCCAAGAATAGTAAATCAAAAGAAGTGGAAAAGCCAAGCAGCGGTGGCACATGCCTTCTTAATCTCAGCACTCCAGAAGACAAAGGCAGTCAAACCTTTGTGAGTTCAAGGCCAGCCTGGTCCAAATCAAGAGTTCCAGGACAGCCAGAACTGATACACAGAGAAACCCTCTATCAACCAAACAAAACAATCTAACTAACAAAAAAGCCCAGGGTCAGAAGTATTCATCCAATAATTCTACCAGATTTACAAAGAAAAGTTAATCACAATACTTCTCAACATATTACACAAAATAGACACTGGATAAATATTGCCTAATTATTGTACAAGGCCACAATAATGTTGATAACTAAGTTACATAAAGATCCAGCAAAGAATGCAGACCAATATCCCTTATGAACATAGATGCAAAAGCACCCGGGCATAGCTGTTGCACTAATCCTAAATGGTCTTTTAATAAAATGCCAGATCTAGATATCAGGGAGAAAGCTGAAAGATCAGAGAGACAGAGGAACAAGCCACAGCCACATCAAACCACTCCTGAATCCTCAGGCCAAATGGGGCAGATCCTGTCTCCACCAATCCTCAGACTGACCAGGGCAAGCAAAGGAAACATCAAGGGGAGAACTCCTTCTCTCCTTCTTTTCTCTGCTCAGCCACTTCCTGTCTCACCCTTTCTAGTGATGGGATTAAAGGGGCGTGACCCCAAGTATTGGAATTAAAGGTGTGTGCCACCACTGCCTGGCTCTGTTTCTCCTTGATACTGAATTAATCTTGTATAACTCAGTGTGTCCTTCAACTCCCATCTGCCTCTGCCTCCAGAGTGCTAAGATTAAAGGTGAGTGATCCTAAGTGCTGGAATTAAAGGTACATGTCACCACTGCCTGACCTCTGTGGCTAACTCTGTGGCTGGCTCTGTCCTCTGATCTTTGGGCAAACTTTATTTCTTTCAAGCATACACAATATATCACAACACATGGTGACATATGCCTTTAGTCCCAGCACCAAAGGAGGCAGAGGCAGGCTGACTCTGAATTCAAGGCCAGCCTGATCTATAGACTGAGTTCCAGGACAACCAGAACTACACTGATATACAAGAGGTAGGGGAGGGAGAAAAACACCACCAGGAAAACTCTACAGGTAATAAGCACTTCAGCAAAGTATCAGGATACAAAATTAACACACAAAAATCACTAGCTTTCCTATAAACAAATGAAAGACTGAGACAGAATCAGGAAAACAGTAACATTCAAAATGTCTTCAAAAAATAAAGACAGGAAGGAAGGAAGGGAGAGAGAGAGGGAGGGAGGGAAGGAAGGAAGAAAGCTTGGAATAACTTTAACGATGCAAGTGAAGGACTTTTATAATAATAACTTTAAGACACTGAAGAAAAAAATTATGAAGACCTCAGAAGATAGAAACATCACTCATACTCCAGGATCAGTCAGTCCAGGAGCTAAGAACAACTGATTAACAGGACCCTACAAAACTGAAAAACTTCTATATAATAAAGAATACATCATTGGGGCAAAGCAGCAGCATGAAAAATGAAAAAAGGTCTTTACTAACTACATGTTCCCTAGGGAGATAAAAATATATAAAGAACTAAAAAAAAATTGGACATCAAGAAAACAACATAATTTTAAAATGTAGTAAACAATTAAGCAGAGAGTTATCAAAAGATGACACACAAATGTCTGAGAAGCTCTTAAATGTTCAACATCCTTAGTAATTAGAAAACTATAAATTAAAACTACTTTGAGATTTCATCTTACACTAGTCAAAATGGCAAAGATCAATAAAACAACTGATAGCTCATGTTGGCAGGGATGTGGGGTAAAGAGAACAGTTATTCATTGTTGGTGGAGTACAAACTGGTACAGCCACCATAGAAATCAGTTTGACAGTACCTTGGGAAACTGGAAATAGGTCTACTACCAAGTCCAGCTATCCAAATCTAGGGCATGTACCCAAAGGATTCTACAGCTTACTATCAAAATACTTGTTCACTCATATTCATTGCCACTCTATTCATATTAGCTAGAAATTGAAAATGACCTAGATGTCCATCAAATGGTGAATGGAAATGTGGTACATTTAGACAATGGGATATTATTCAGCTATCAAAAGTTAGCTGGGTGTGGGTTTGAGGAAGCCTGGTGTACAGAGCAAGTTACAGAACAGACAGGCTACACAGAGAAACTATGTCTTGAAAAGTCAACTATATACAATTGAAACAACAATAACAAAACAAAAGATTAGGTATCTGTAAGGGACTGGGGGAGGGGGGGAGGCACCCCCAAGAAAGGCAAAATAAAAACTATAAAGGGTAGGGGAAGGCTGAAACAGGAGGATGAAATGGGGAGAGGCCCTATTACTGAGGACCACACTTGCATATCTCATTGAAAATGAAAATGTCAGCTGGTGCCTAACTGGAGTCTTCACTCTTACTGACTGGTGTTCAAACAACTGGAAAGGACTCTGCATGCTACTACAGAAGAATATTACTGAGGACCACACCTGCATATCTCATTGAAAATGAAAATGTCAGCTGGTGCCTAACTGGAGTCTTCACTCTTACTGACTGGTGTTCAAACAACTGGAAAGGACTCTGCATGCTACTACAGAAGAATGGTAACCATCAACTCAGCTACTAACTTGCAATCTAAAATGGTGAGCTGTTGGCCAGATATGCTGGTGCCATCATGGCACAAATGTTGTGAGAGTAACCATCCCCTCTCTGAATGAATTTAAGGCCCACTCCACAAGATGGAACCCATGCCTGACACTGCTTGGGTGGCCATGAACCTGAGTGGGACTAGATGGGCAATGGACCTAGAGGAAAACCAAACACTATTGAGTCTGCTAAAGGAACAGACCAATAAAAATGGCTCCTAAAGACATTCTGCTATGCCCATAGATCAGTGCCTCACTCATCCATTATCAGTGAAGCTTTTACATACAGCAAATGGGAACACAAAGACTATAGGTTTTCATTTGTTGTGTTTTGTTTCTTTGTATGTATGTGTTTCTTGTGGGACTTGGGAGGGGAGTTGTTTGGTTGGATTTTTTCCTTTTGTTTACCAGGTTTTGGTTTTTGTTTTTCTAGAGAGAAAGAAATGGCTTAGAGTTTTGTGGGTTGGAAGATAAATAAGACCTGAGAGAAATTGGGGGGAAACAAAAAGTGTGGTCAGAATATATTATAAGAAAAAAACCCAATTTAAAGATTTATTTAAGGGACTTATGGGAAATTCTCTAGCCTATAAATAAGAAACCTTCAGAATATAAAAAAGAAAGTTTTATCAGACAAAAACTATTAAGGACTTTATTATTGGTAGATTTGTATTAGAAAACATTTTAGAAGCTGTTCAGGCAGAAGAAATATACCATACAGAAATGAAAAACCTAAATAAATACTTTATTTTAAAAGATTATCTAATTGAAAACATGGACTTTTACCATTTCAGAATATAACCCACAGTATCAGATTCACATGTAATATTTTAAAATGAAATTCATGAGTTATACCTACTAAATCACAATTGCTAGAAGTTACAAGATATTTGTCTATACTGTAAAGCTACATCACTATGACTAGTTTAAGCCTAAAGAACCAATAGCTATCCAGAAGGGATAGCTGGAGCTTCTAGACAGAGAAAGCTCCTGGAAGAAAGGTAGAGTCACCAGCCAGACACGGCAGGAGTTAGACATACAGGAGGAGAGGTAAAAACCATGCATCATGTGGTTACACACAGATGAACATAAATGGGTTAAGTGAAGCTATAAGAGCCAATGCGACAAACCTAAGATATAGGCCAAACTTAGATAATTAATAATAGGTTATTTTATAAGTTGACAGATCAAAGAAATATCCATTCACATAAGGCATCAAATGTAAGGGTTCAAATATCCAAAACTTGGAGTTTGAGAAAACTAAAAAAAGTTCTGGAAAAGGAACTGGATGTCCTCTCAGGGTTACTGTTCACTGGCCGTATAAAGGCATGACTACTAGTTGCTGCCAGTAGGCTAGAGCCATGCAGAAGCTGAAATGGCAATTTAAGATTTGTCTCATATAGTCAGAAAATGCTTCAGATGCTTATTAAACTAAACATCACTCAGTTGAACCATCTCTGGGTCAAGGAAGAAATTAAGAAAGAAATCAAAGTCTTCCTAAAATTTAATGAAAATGAATCCACAATATATCCAGACTTGTGGGACACAATGAAAGCAGTCTTAAGAGGAAAATTCATAGCGCTAGATGCCTACCTGAAAAACCTAGAGAAATCCCACACTAGAGAACTAACAGCTCAGCTGAAAGCCTTAGAAAAATTAGAAGCGAACTCACCTTGAAGGAGCAGACAGCAGGAAATAATCAAACTTAGAGCTGAAATCAATACAATTGAAACAAAGAGAACAATACAAAGAATCGATGAATCACAGAGTTGTTTCTTTGAGAAAGTCAACAAGATAGAGAAACCTTTATCCAATTTAACTAAAAAGCAGAGAGAGAGTATCCAAATTAACAAAATCAGAAATGAAAACAGGGACATAACAACAGACCCCCCAGGAAATCCAGACAATTATCAGGTCATACTTTGATAATCTATACGCCACAAAAATGGAAAACCTAGAAAAAATGGACAGCTTTCTTGACAGGTACCACTTACCAAAATTAAATCAAGATCAGATTGAAAACTTAAACAGACCTATAACCTCAAAGGAAATTGAAGCTGTCATTAAAAGTCTCCAAAGTAAAAAAAGCCCAGGCTCAGATGGTTTCATTGCAGAATTCTAACAGATATTTAAGGAAGAACTAATATCAATACTCCTCAAACTGTTCCATACAGTAGAAAATGAAGGAATATTGCCAAACTCTTTTTATGAAGCCACAATAACCCTAATACCCAAACCACTCAAAGATACAACAAAGAAAGAAAATTCTAGACAAACTTCGCTCATGAATATTGATGTAAGAATTCTCAACAAAATTCTGGCAAACTGAATACAACAACATATAAAAAAAGTCATCCACCACGACCAAGTAGGCCTCATCCCAGAAATACAGGGATGGTCCAACATACAAAAAGCTGTAAATGTCATCCATCATATAAACAAACTGTAGGAAAAAAAAAAAAACACATAATCATATCCTTAGATACAAAAAAGCCTTTGACAAAATCCAACACTCCTTTATGATAAAAGTCCTGGAGAGATCAGGAATACAGGGAAAATATCTAAATAGAGTAAAATAGATATGAAATTTACAAGAAGCCAATCGTCAACATCAAACTAAATGAAGAAAAACTTAAAGCAATACCGCTAAAATCAGAAACTAGACAAGGCTGTTCCCTCTCCCCTCATGTATTCCATCTAGTGCTCGAAGTTTTAGCTAAAGCAGTAAAAGAATGAAAGGAGATTAAGGGGATACAAACTAGAAAAGAAGAAGTGAAACTATCTCTATTTGCAGATGATAAGATTGTATACATAAGTGACCCACAAAATAATACGAGGGAACTTCTACAGCTGATAAACAACTTCAGCAATGTAGCAGGGTACAAGATTAACTCAAAGAAATCAGTAGCCCTCCTATACACTAAAGTTAAAAGGACTGAAAAAGAAATGAGGGAAACATCACCTTTTATAATAGCTGGAAATAGCATTAAATACCTTGGTGTAACTATAACCAAAGAAGTAACAAACTTTAAATCACTGAAGAATATCAGAAAATGGAAAGATCTCCCATGATCCTGGATAGGTAAGATCAGCATAGTAAAAATGGCAATCTTACCAAAAGCAATCTACAGATTCAATGCAATTCCCATCAAAATCCGAGCACAATTTTTTTACAGACTTTGAAAGAACAATACTCAATTTCATTTGGAATAACAGGAAAGCCAGGATTGACAAAACAACTTTGCTCAACAAATGATGTTGGCATAAATGGATGGTAATGTGTAGAAAAATGCAAATAGATCCAAACCTATCACCCTGAACAAAACTCAAATTCAAGTGCATCAGACCTCAACATAAACCCAGCCACACTGAACATGATAGTAAAGAAAATAGGAAATATCTTCCAATGCATGGCACAGGTGACCACTTCCTAAATATAACACTAATAGAACAGATACTAAGAACAACAATCAATAAGTGGACCTCCTGAAATTGAGAATCTTCTGTAAAGCCAAAGACACAGTCAATAAGACAAAACAACAGCCTAAAGATGGGAAAAGAATTTCAGCAACCCTACAAGTAACAGAGGACTGATCTCTAAAATAGATAGAGAATTCAAGAAACCAGAGCCCAAAGCCCTAAATAACCCGATTAAAAAATGGAGTTCAGAACTAAAAATGGAATTCTCAGAAGAATTACAAATGGCTGAAAGGCACTTGAAAAAGTGTTCAACATCCTTAGTCATCAGAGAAATGCAAACCAAAACAACTTTGAGATACCACCTTATACCTGTCAGAATGGCTAAGATTAAAAACACAGGTGACAGCCTATGCTGGAGAGGATGTGGAGCAAAGGGAACACTCCTCCATTGTTGGTGGGATTGTAAACTCGTCCATCCACTCTGGAATGCAGTATGAAGGTTTCTCAGAAAACTGGGAATCAATCTACCCAAGGATCCAGCAATACCACTATTGGGCATATACCCTAAAGATGCACAATTGCACCCCAAAAGTATTAGCTCAACTATGTTCACAGCAGCATTATTCATAATAGCAAGAACCTGGAAACAGTCTAGATGTTGTTTCCTCAACTGAAGAATGGATTAATGAACTGTGGTACATCTACACCATGGAGTACTACTCAGCAGTTAAAAAAAAAATGCAGGCAAATGGATGGAATTGGAGAATATTCTCCTGAGCCAGGTATCATAAACCCAGAAAGATAAGTAGGGGACATACTCACTCATTAGTGGACTTAAAAAAAAAAGAAAAAAAGTAAAGAAAACTCTTTCTTAGGTAATTTTGCCTTTGTTGCCTTGGCTTTTTATCACAGCAATAGTAAAATAATTAAGAAAAATATTATAAATGCTTGCTGTCACTGATATTGATCTATTTAATGTATGTGTCTTTGTAATATCTATAGTAGAACTTCCTATTTATTTTTTCTTTTTTTTTTAAATGATTTATTTTTATTTATATGCATTGGTGGTTTGCTTGCATATGTTTATGTGAAGGTCTTGGATCCTCTAGAAGTAGAGTGAGAGACAGCTGTGAGCTGCCATGTGGGTGCTGGGAATTGAACCAGGGTCCTCTCAAAGAGCAGTCAACACTCTTAACCACTGAGCCATCTCTCCAGCCCTTATTTTTTTCTTATTAGAAGAAGTATTTTGTTTCACTTCTTACACTGTTTATTCTTATTTTCAGGTTATGTTTATTGTCACATTCTATGTCTTTTTCCCCCTTAGACTACCACACTTTTCAGCTTACATAATGCTAATTATACTAGACTTCTTCATATATTTGATTTCAATCTTATTGGTTGCTTAGTCCAAGATTTTTATTAATGTGTGTTAGCTATTGTAACACATGAGATTATTTATAAAAAATTCAATATTTTTTTATAAAAATAATATTTTCAATATTAATTATTAAAAAATAAAACAAATAAACAAAAAAGTAAAATTATATATATACATATATATACCACATAAGAATGAAAAATAATAGCACAAGGAGTTTGGACATTATATGATGCCTTTTTAATTGAGAACTTTTTGAGTACTAAATAAACACAGAACAGCTGCTGAGAGACATTGGATTGTAGAAGAAACTGCTGAATTAAGCTAGCCTATGAACTTTAAAATTGCTTTAACTTTACAAAAGTCAAAAGATGTATTGCTTTAGGAAAGAGGTTGTGCTTTTCTTTCCATAGGTTACAAAATGTTGTGTATTTATCAAAGGGTAATAGAGTTTGATCAGGAGAGACCCTCCTAAAATCCTGGCTACAGACATAAAGAAATAAACCTAGAAAAATTACAAGACAAGTAACAAATAATTTATCTGGTCACGGGGCTGGAAAGATGGCTCAGCGGTTAAGAGCACCATCTGCTCTTCCAGAGGACCCGGGTTCGATTCCCAGCACCCACATGGCAGCTAACAACTGTCTGTAGTTCCAGTTCCAGGCAAATACCAAGGCAAATAAATAAATAAATAATAAATAAATTTATCTGGTCACACATAAAACAAAAAATCATCTTTGCCTGGCTTGTATACAGCACACAGTCCATACTTGTGTTAATACGGATATGTATGTATGTACCTTTGAAAGTTTGTGTTTTCAGAACCAGGTGACTAAACACCAATGAAAACGGGTGGCCCAGGTGATCCAGCCTCTCGAAGTGCCTTTGTTGCAGTTTCCTCAGACTTCTACATCCACAACTGCTTTATGGCTACTGAGTGAAATGGGCAGCCTCACAGACTATTCTAGCCAGGACTGTAGATAAGCTATGTGCTTTTACATTGCATAGAGACTGGAAAATGAACATTTTAGCTAGTTTTTCCAACTTGACGATTATCTCAGCTTTCTCTGCATCTCTCAAAAATGTCATTGCCCTAAAACAACAGAAAGCAGTCTAGAAAACACAGTTCCCACATTCCTAAGAGGTGGAGTGGATGGTTTTTGGTCATTTGGTGGGTTATGGATATTTGTCATTATTTAGGAGAATTGGTTACAAGTTGTTAGTGGTCATGGTCAGGAAGAAAGCTAAACAAAAAAGATGAGAGTCAAGGATCTCTTTCTTTTTTTTAATTTTTATTTATATATTTTTATTTATTTGCCTTGGTGTTTGCCTGGAACTGGAAGCTGGAACTACAGACAGCTGTGAGCTGCCATGTGGATGCTGGGAATTGAACTCAGGTCCTCTGGAAGAGCAGTCAGTGCTCTTAACCGCTGAGCCATCTCTCCAGCCCCAAGGATCTCTTTAAGGGAAAAAGGGGGGATATAGTATAGAAATGATGAGATTAAATGAGTGGATTGTTCAGTCTACTTTTGAACAACCACTAGTTTCAAATATTTTACATTGATATGATTTTTTTATATTCATTCACCTTTAAGGTTATTTTGTTATACTATACATATGCTTCTATTTTTATTTCAGGTATTGTAGCTATGAAGCTCATTTTAAAATATACTATAAAGTTTTGGGCTTTGGAAGCTAGTTAGGATAATAAAAAAAATACAGGTTAATAGGCCTTTATAACAGACAAACTTATAGTCATGTTAGGTATGTTTTCAATGTTATACAGAAATATATTTTAGATAGGTGATCTTCAAATGTTTTAAAGACCTACAAAATATGACATTTAAAATGTTTTTAATAACATAAGGCTTTTCATAACAGTGAGACGCATCTGCTCCTAACAGCACCAATTTACTTCACAAATGGATGATGGGCACCAAAGAATCTCCATATAGATTTTGCTTTCTCTGTGGCAAAAGTTAGCTATTTGGGCAAAAAACTGCCCTTGCCTCAACTGCTGACCAAATTGGACAAGTAGGAGACAAAAGAAGATACCTGTTGAACATTGCCAAGATAGGGTAGGACAGTCCTTCAAAATTCCTGCTTCACAGAAAAATCTGTTAGATATTCTAAGCCTATAGGATAGATGATGCCCGAATGTTACAGAGGAACCTTGGGATAACTGCCTAGGCAGCCAGATGTCTCTACTGTTTCTTGTTTTAGAAGTTGCTAGCTCTACAGTTCCTGTTTATTCAGGTAACATTATATCCTTCTTTGATCTTATAGGGTTGAATATAGAGAGTTAATGTTACATTTTTCTTTAGTTATGATAAAAAGTAGATTAGGTACAAAACTTTAGACATACCAAGGTAAGATAGATAATAAAACATTTTCTCTGAATTTGCCAAATACTAATGAGCTTGACATTTTGAATGTATTTTTTACTTGACAGTTGTTCTAATTGTATATAGTTTTCCAATATTACAGTTAAAATCCTTATCTTTTTAGTCAAAAAAGGGGAAATATTGTGAGTATTTCTTTACACTGTGTAATGATACATCATCATCACTGGTTTAATAAACAACTAAACAGTCACTAGGTAGGAAGGAGGTATAGCTGGGATTTCTGGACAGAGAGAGCTCAGGGAAGAATAATGGAGTAGCCAACCTGACATAGAAAGAGCAAGAGGTATAGGAAAAGAGGTAAAAGCCACAAGTCATGTGGCAAAACATGGATGAATAAAAACGGATTAATTTAAGTTAAAAGAGCTAATGAGAAAAGCATAAGCTATAAACCAAGCTTTTATAATTAGTAAGTCTCTGTGTTGATTTTATGAGCTGGTGCCCCACAGAAATATCTGTCTACAGCTAGAAACTTCAAAATCTGCATGTTCATAGGTTTCCTAGGTGGTACAGATGTTTGCTAAAATTTGAAATTCTCTATTACTACTCCTTTTCTTCTAATCACAATCAAAGATCTATAAACATATATTATTATTACATTAACATATTCTAACAAATTTGAGAACTTTTATCTACTAAGTACTTCTAATATGAATTAAACATACATTTCCAATATGGTTTTAAAAGAACTTATAATTGATATGGTGCCATTTTCCGAAGCTTTATAAATCTAGATTTCAATAGCTACAAAATCCCACAGCCATATTTTTTAGTACCTCAAAGTTTAGCACTTATACCCAGATAAATCCAAACTTACTTCATTTTCCAGTTTGCTAGCATTTGAAGCTTTCTCTAGTAGTTCTTCTTGAATTAGCTGAAACTGACTAGTTCTGTGTGCCATGTTGACTTTCAAATCAGAATTCTCCGCTTCTATTTGTATCAGCTTAGCTCGTAGTTCCTCTATTCCCATAGCAAGTCTTTCCTTTTCTCTTTCATACTGTTTGTTCATAGTATGCTTATTTTGATCTTTTATATTTTCTAAAATTAAATACACAAAAATTTTTCTCTAAATAAAAGATCAGGAGTCAAAATTGACCTAAGTGGTTGAAATATTTATTAATAAAGTTTAGTTTCTAATTTAAACAAGTGAAGGATATGCAAATTAGTAGGTTTAATATAGCACATAAAAAGATTTAAGGACAAAAACTCAATTGATGCAAAAGGCCTTCAACAAAGTTTAATATTCTTTAATAATAAAATAATCTGAAAAACCTAGGCATAGAAGGAATATATATCAGCACAGTAAAAGCTATATGTAATAAAATCTTTGGCCAACATTATACTAAATAAGAGGAAATTACTATTTCCAACAATAGCGAGAACAAGACAAGGGCGCACTGTCTTGTCTCTAATTTAAAACAGTGCTTGAAGTCTTAGCTAAAGCAATAAGACAAGAAAAAAGGGAGGAGGGAGATACAGATAGAAAAGAAATAAGTTAAACCATCTCAATTTGCAGTCAATAGGCTCTAATATTTTAATAATTACCTAGAAATAAGCTAAGGTGGCAAAACTGTTGTCAAATAATCTTTCTGTACACTGTAAAGATGTTTCTTTGCCAAGGCTCCTTCTGATTGGTTTAATAAAGAGCTAAATGGCCAATAGCTAGGCAGGAAGAGGTTAGGCAGTACTTCCAGGCAGAAAGAGAGGATGAGATAAATCGAGATGCAAGAGAGAAGCCAGAGAAAAAACAGGATACAAGGTGAAAGGAAGGTAATGCCACATGATAGAACATAGATGAATATATATATGGGTTAATTTAAGCTATAAGAGCTGGTTAGGAACAAGCGTAAGCTATAATTAATAAGAAGTTTCTGTGTCATTATTTGAGAGATGGTTGGCAGGATAGAAAAAGACTTGCTACAAAAGGCCTATACAATAAAAAATTTAAGAGAATGTATAAAGAAACTAAAGACAACAATATTAGTTGGAAAGATCTTCTATGCTCATAAGTTGGCAGAAATAATATTGTGAAAATAGCCATAGTACTCAAAGCAAACTAGAGACTTAATTCAATAAATACCCACCAAAATTTTAATATTTTTCACAGAATTGGTAAAACTATTTTAATAATCATATAAAACCACAAATGATAAAGAATATTCAAGGCAATCCTTAGCAGAAAGACTATGAGAGGTATCAAAACACTTGATCCCAAATTATATTACAGACCATACTATATTAAAAACAACAGGGTACAGCTAGCTGTTAGTGGCACACATTTAATCAGGGACTTGGGCATCAGTATATAGAATATTTTCTTTAAAAACAAGAAGAGGACATGTATGCATGTGTGCATGAGCTAGAGAATGCAGGTGGCTCTAAAGGACAACTTTCTAGAATCGGTTCTCTTTTCACCATGTGGGTCCCAGGTACTGACCACAGGTCGTCAGGCACCTTGCCAAGCCTACAAGTTTTCAATCAACTAAAACTATCATATGACTCGGCTATACCACTCTATGTGCAAGAGACTCTAAGTCAACATATATAGCACGAATTCTGTTTATATTAAAGGAAACTCAGAACCAGATATTGGGGAAAGGCTGGAATATCAAAGAGAAGAAACAGACCACAGCCAAATCTCACCTAGTTCTCTTCCAGCTTCCTCAGCTTCTACTGAATAATCTGTCTTTCTACGCTTGCCTTGAACACCTTCTTTGCCCAGTTGTTTCACATCCAGGTTAAGATTAAAAGTGTGAGTAGTAACTATTTGGTAGAAACAAAAATCTCTGTCTCTGAATTTATGGAATTAAAAGCATAGCACCACCACTGACTGGCTGGGAGTCTGGAACTCCCTGTTCAAACCAAGCTGGCCTCAAACTCAGATCTGCTGAGATTAAAGGGGTAGGTCACCATTCCTGGTCTTCCATACACACACCCATCCACTACTACCCCCCCCCGCCTCCACCCCCCACCTCCCCACCTCCCCATCCCACCCCACCTCACCCCACACCATGCTGGGATTAAAGGTGTGAGTTACCACTCTCTGACCCTCCTGGACTGACTGTGGGTAGATCTCTTCTCTGATATTCCAGACTGGTTTTATTAAATATATAACACATCACCATAAACATACAATGATATTTGCACATTCTTGTTTATTACTGCACAAAAAGATGCAGCCATAAAGAATGGAATTAGGTTTTTGATAAAAAAAAAAAAGTAGGTACAAATGAAGATCATAATATTAAATGAAATAAGCCAAACTCAGAAAGACAAGTGCCACATTTTTTCTTCTAAACTATGAATGTGTATGAGAATATGCACACATACATCCATGTACAAATCACGAAACAAGAAAAGGAATCATAAGAGAAGAGGAAGAACTCTTAAAAGTGGGTAAAGAGGAGGCTGGAGAGATGGCTCAGGGGTTAGGAGTACCAGCAGCTCCTCCAGAGGTCCTGGGTTCAATTCCCAGCACCCACATGGCAGCTCACAACTGTCATAAGCTCCCATTCCAGGGGAGCTGACACTTTCACACCAATGCACATAAAATGAAGTTAAATAAAAAAAAAAAGTATGAAATTTAAAAAGATAGAGATGGTAAAGAGAAAGGACATATTAATGAAATACATGAGATGAGAAAGTAAAATAGAAGACAGGACTATCTGGGGTAATGAAAGGAACTAGTCAGAGGTACAGGGAGTACAGATAGGGATCTGGAAAAAAGGAATAATTGGGAACAAAGTGCAATGACAGAGTCATCGTGTTACATAATGAGTTCAATACAAGCCTAGGCTACACAAGACCATGTCTCAAAATATAATTTTAAAAAAGAAAGAAAGAAAGAAAAAGGAAAAGCCATTAATAATATCTATCAATATACATATATATATATACCAGAATTTAAATATGTCCCACAACTTAAGAATGTTTTTGAAATTTTTCTTACATTTGTTTCTTGTCTCAGCATATGTGTGCATGTGTGCACATGCATGTAGGCAAGGGCACCGTGGACATGGTGGAGACCAGAAGACAATTCCGCAGGAGTTAGGTCTTTTTTCCACTGGGTGGTATTTGGGCTCAATTTCAGACATTAAGCTTGATTTCAAGTACCCTGACATGCTAATCCATCACATATAGCCAATAGAATTTTAATTAGATAGATAGATAGATAGATAGATAGATAGATAGATAGATAGATAGATAAAATCACTGTAAAAACCTATTTGTAAGTTGCAACATTTCCTTAAACTGAAGTTAATCATAATTTGGGGGGCTAAAATTGTTAAGAGTATACTTTCTAACTTTCTGACTGGATGGTGGTGCTCACCTTTAGTCCTAGCATTTGAGAGGCAGAGGTAGGCTGATCTGTGAGTTCAAGAACAGCCTGACTTACAAAGCAAGTTCCAGGACAGCCACAGCTGTTATAAAAAAGAAACCTTGTTTTGAAAAACAAAATCAGGGGCTGGAGAGATGGCTCAGAGGTTAAGAGCACTGACTGTTCTTCCAGAGGTCCTGAGTTCAATTCCTAGCAACCACATGGTAGCTCACAACCATCTGGTACCCTCTTCTGTATACTGTATACATAATAAATAAATAAAATCTTAAAAAAAAAGAAAAAAAACAAACCAACAAATTTTAAATAGAATATATGTATATATTTTTTTCTATACTTTAAGTAGATGCAGGTTCAAAAGCTACGAGCATTGAACCTTTTCAGTACCACCTTCCTCCTTCACAAATCAACAGGGAAAATACTAACAGTGATTTTAAAACTGAGGGCTGCTTGAATGTATCCATTCTCCACTATAAACATATCGTTTCCTACTCCAAGGTAACTGTAGCCGAAGTTTCTGGCCCCGCCTACTCCCAAAGTCTGGATCCACAGCCCCAAAGCTGCTTAGTCCCAAATAATCACACAAAAGCTTACATTAATTGAAAACTGTTCGGCCTATGGTTCAGGCTCATTACAAACTAGCTCTTACAACTTAACTCAATTCATTTTTATTAATCTATGTATTGCCATATGGCTCCATGACTTTATGTGTGTCCCATTACATCTTGCTTTCTGGGCAGCAGCCTGCAGCATCTTCTTAACTCTGCTCTTATCCATCTTTATCTCTGCTTGGATTTCCCACCTGCCTCTAAGCTGCCTGGCCATAAGCCAAAACAACTTCTTTATTAACAAATGGTAATAAAGTATATTCACAGCACACAGAAATACATCCCACATCAGGTAACTAAACTTTCAGGAGTATTTAAAGAGGCATAATATTAATAACACAGGTAAAAAAAAAAAGGAAATATGTACTTTGGTTTTAAGAGTTGGATTAAGGAGCCATTCCCCATCTAGTCTTCGCATATATGATATTTCATTTCCTTGGCTATCTCTCACTGGCTCTGCATATAGGATCTCTACATATATTACCATGCTACATTTATCCCTCTGGTAAACATATCATTCTTTCCCAGTTTTTAATCAGATAACTGATTTTCTGTCATTTCTGCTAACAACCTAGACTTCAATAAAGATGCATTTGCTAACCTCAAGGGCCAGTGCTCAAGGAGTAAAATTAAGGTTTATACTTAATGAACCAATAATCCAAAATATTAAACATCAGATGGGATTCTTAGCTCCACAAACTAAAATAGCTAAAAAAAAAAAACAAAAAACAAAATAGAAAATAAATTCACTAGTATGTTAAACCTAAAAAATAAGTAGTTATGGTAAATCTAAATATCTAGTAAAATGCTTATTAAAAATACAGTGTCTGTGCTAGGCAATGGTGGCACACACTTTTAATTCCAGCACTCTGGAGGCAAAGGCAGGTGGATCTCTGAGGCCTGAGCTGCCAGGTGCTGCTAGAGAAGCAGACCAGTAACTGTGGAGTTACAATTGCTGAGTGAGATAGCAACAGTTTAAGGCATAGTCACCATGCTGAAGGTAAAATAACACATCTGCCTCTACCTCCCAAGTGCTGGGATTAAAGGTATGTGCCTCCATGGAAGGCAACCTGATTGCATATTTGAAACAGGTACATGTTATTGGATAAAATTTAGATTCAGCAATATAGTTTTTAAGAAACATTTTTTAAATATTTATTTTTATTTTATATGAATTGGTGTTTTGCCTGCATGTGTAACTGTGTAAGGATGTCAGATCTTAGAATTACAGACAGTTGTTAGCTGCCATGTGGATGCTGGGAATCAAACTCAGGTCCTCTGGAAGAACAGTCATTGCTCTTAACCTCTGAGCTATCTCTCTAGCTTGAGCAATATAGTTTTTGAATAATGCAATTATACAATAATTCTTGCTGTCTTTTCAAACCATAGGTATTAATAGACTAAGTGTTTTTTAATATAAGTAATAATGTTTCTTTAGAATACTCAGAAAAAAACTGATTATCATTATTAAAGTAATTCAATGTAACATACTCACCAACTTGACTACCACCTAGTTTTACAGGTTCTGTTTCTAAAGTGTTTACTTTGCCACCTTCTTGAACATCATCACAAGCAGCAGTATTTGGAGAATACTGGTTCACAGTCAGGTTTGCATGTAGCTTCTGAATTTCAGCCTCTTTTATTGCAAGCTTAATCCTAGCACAAAAGAAAAGCCAAAACTTATTACTAAAATTCTATTTTTTGGAAACACTGGGTCAACAAAATGATTCAGATAGCAAAAATACTTGCTTTATAAGTTTGAGGAGCTGAGTTTGGTCCCTGGACCCTACAGTAGGAGGGAAATAAGATGACTCCTGAAAGTTGGGCTCCTATCTCTAGATAACTCTGTGTGGATGTGTGTGTGTGTGTGTGTGTGTGTGTGTGTGTGTGTGTGTGTGTGTGAAATAAAATAGTAAAATGAGTAAAAACTTCAAAATTCTGATAATAGTCAATTTAGTCAATTCTTATGTAAGACAGAAATTGTCTGTTTGGCAATTTTATTTTTGTGTTTTGAAACAGGGTCTTTCTTTTTTTTTTTTTTTTTTTTTTTTTTTTTTTTTTTTTTTTTTTTTTTTTTTTTTTTTTTT